>JAEMON010000010.1:17767752-17787915 GCA_030264115.1 Lygus lineolaris
AAGACATAAAATGTCAAAATAACGATATCAATGTCGATATTTCTGAGTGGCATCAACGTGACAAAACCAGACCTCTCATCTGTTTCCACTTCTGTTCTCACTGCAGAAAGGAATAGACTCAAGGGAGCCAGTTTGAACAAATTGGTGTTTTTACATTGACAAGAAGCCATTTTTCTAAGAAGAAAACTTTATTTACTCACCTACCATTTTGAGTTTTCGAACTGTTTTCCCTATGTAAGTAGGTACGTGACCTTTTAGCGAATTTTCGAAGAAAATGAAGCTATTGCAATGGCTTCAAAAATTAAATTTTGCAAATTTTTGAACTTTCTTCATGGAAATCCGTTTCAGACCATTCTAAAACGATTCCTGAAATTTAACACACATACACACACATATATATATGTGTGTGTGTGTCACTCCAGACAATATCTGATCGAGATAAAAAATCCAACAATTTTTAAAAAATGTCAATAATATATAAAGAAAGGATGAGCTCGTTGGCCAGAATTTTTGGAGTACTCCAAGGGTTCAAATTTTGAAAATTAAGTTACAAAAATCGCTAAAAAACGGTTTTTTGAGGTTTTTGGTGTAAATTACTATCTTGAACATAGGAACATATGGTATAATTCGGAATCAGCGTGAAATTTCCTGAAAGAATCACCCACCAAATCGGGTAAAATTATTCTTTGAAAATTTGCTCATCAATAGGACTTTTTCAATCCCTACCTTCTCCAGAACCTCACGGTCGTGCGGGTCATTGCCTACCTGGCTCTCTTTGAATCGAGCCAACTCTACTCAATCTCAACCGTAAATTATTAAAAATCCATGTAGGTACTTATCCAATTCGTATCTTCCTGTAACACTCATTATTTATTATATTAATTATCGTTCCATATCGTTCATATTAATCTTCGTTTGAACAAATTAGCAGTGTCTAAATGTCCGCCTCTGCTTCTAGAAAAGTAGGAAAGTGGCTATAAACATTGAAAATAAACATGATATAAGTACGAACTGAATCACTCGCGATAAAGTTGTGGAAAATCATTTCAGTAAAAAGAAAACCGGAATTAATGAAAAACGTGGTTTATTTCCACGAAAATATTTTACGTCGACAATACGTATAACGTATTTTCCACGTATTTTTTGGAAATGGACAACGTTTTTCATTAACTCCGGTTTCTTTTTATTAAAATATAATATTTTATCAAATAATTTTCCGGGGCGAAAATGAAAATATCGAGCTTCAGTGGGAGGTAATGAGCAATTTAATGGGTATAATAATAGATTTACAACATTTTTTTTTCATTTTTTGTTTCTTTTAAATATTTACATAGTTACAGTATGTACTTATGTATAATATAATATTTATAGCGTTAACAAGAATAATTGTTATTCATCAAAGATAGATTTTATAATGATAAATAAAACATAGAATATTAGCTTTCAGATCAATATTGTTTCAATCCCCCAAAAAATTGACAATAAAGATAGATAGGTAGCAAGAGACTGATCTTTCCAAACTAGAAGACCGAAATTGCAACATAAAATGCAACATGCGAGTAACTGATTCCAGTCTTTTTTTTTCTTACTGATAATCACCTTTCCGATTACCATTATTAAATTTAACGCGAACACAAGACAGTAGCATAGAATTCCGTACCTACGAAGAAAATTTAGGGGCAAGAATTCTTAAAAATCTGCGAGAGTGCAAGTAGAAGCCGAATATGGTTCGTTATAAAATTGGAAAAATTTATTACAGGGTTCATGATTTAGGAGGGGTCAAGATATGTAATAAGTAAGCGTTAAATGTTGAAAATTTGGTTCAAGGGTGGTGAAACGCGGATGATTGAGCTGTCGGCTTTCAAGTTATTTGAATAAGAATAAGATTATTTATTGAATCGGCTACGCAAATTGTTGAACTTTGACGTGGGTATGTTCTTGAATCATGACTGTACTGTAATCCCGGATTATTAAGAAATTAAGCGATTCATACTAAATTTTTCGTTTTTTTTACTGAAGATGTATTGCATTGTGTGGAGTAGATATACGAATAGGTATAGGTACCCCTATGAAAGGGGCATGATTTAATCCTTATCAACTAGGTATGTACATCGCAATGTTTTGATTCGAAAAAACGTACTTTCAAAAAATTGATTTTGCAGAAAAAGGTTAGCCAAAGACGATAAGTGGATAGAAGAACAATGAGAAAAGCTCAAAAATTTACATTAAGTAATTTCTTTTATTTTCGACGAAATTGCATTATAAGAAGAGGAAAAGTACTGGAGACGAGATGGGAAAACTTAATTCTTTCTTCACCTTGAAGACATTTAATTTCGAAGTCTATATCCTTGATATATTTTTATACATTTAGGTTCATAAACTGTCGTGAAGGTTAAAATAGTAGGAAGGGCTCACCCATTTTGATACATTTAGGCATTCTTGAGATATAGGTAATAATACACTAATTACAGAAAGTTTGAAAAAATACCGTTGTACAATGTACAAGACAGCAGTAGTAACACAATAGTAGGTAACAGTGATATTGATAAATTAAAATAATTAAATGAGGGTATAATTGTATTATTAATAAATTAATTGCTAAGGTAATTAACTATAAATTGGCGTTTTCCTCCTATTCTATTTTAGCCTTCACTACACGTTATCGAAAGGTGGTTCATTCCAAAATAGAGGTATTTTTATTCTTCCGGTATTTTTTTTTTTTTTCGTACCACCTATAAAGCTCAACAATTTTCTACAAGCTATTTTCGAGTTCTTCACAATAACTATTAATTATAGATTTTTGGATGATGTTCAAAATTCAAATGTTACATAAATTACAGTGGGTGGTCAGCGTTGATAATATTCGTTAAATTTCGTAAACTGAGGACGTGGGTGCAAGAAGAGTGGACATAGAAAGGTTCTTTGACTTGAAATTTGGAGTGTAAGTATAATCAATAAACTTTCAGATTTTGATGGGCTAATTTGATGGGTCCCAGGGAATCTTCACACAATGGCGCCAGGAAATGGTGCCGTCTCGACGGAAACCGTGTCCTTCCATGTTAATGATGGGTGATTTTGTGCCTGTATCCTTGAATTTACGAGAGTTTTATGGAACTAAAATATGCTGCTGAACATTTCCGGCGTCACCACCGGGGTCTTGGGGCCAGTCTGGCACCTAGGGGGTGGCACCAAACGGGTTTTGGATTTATCATAAATTAGGGATCATTATTGGTCGGTATGTGCCCTGTGAAAGTGCCACAGTTCTAGCTGAGCCTTCCTCTTTTATAGGGGGTTTGAGGCGAAAGAATAATGGAAATTTGTGTTCACCATGGTTTGGAGTAAGCTTTATATTCCCGATCTAAAGGGACGTCTCCTCTATTTTATGTATTAGTAAACAATATTTATGTTCAGACTATAAATAGGTAGGTAACGCCATTTTTGCAGCCATGTCCTAAACTACTTCCATTTTTCCATAAAAGGTAAAAGATATGATTTACCTACCTTCTTACCTACTTACCTACTTATATCGAAGTATCTCTATTTTAGGCTCTGCGGTTCAGTATAAATGAACGGCTTCGTACTTAGTAAGGGATCAGAAGAAAATTGAACATGCTTTTGCATGCAGAAGTCCCGTTTTGATTCCCGATAATAAATAATGTAAACTGTTTGATGGGCTTGCTCTGCTTATTTACAAGGTTTTCATGAATTTTGGTTGTCCATTATTAACTTGGCGTTTAAGCATCTCAGCTTAGGCTAATACTTATATGTATATTAGGTACGGAGTGTTCTTCTTTAACGGCATAATTTTGATAGCAGTTTCTCAATGAAATTTCACAAAGTTTGCGAGCAAGCTGGACATCGGAGTTACATGTTCCACGCTATTATATTGATGTTGATGTTGACATAGGTCGTACATGACTTAGACTTACCCATCATCAAATCGGATTACAACAGTACCAGAGTCTTAGCACGACATTTAGCAACTATATAGGTTCTGTCGTCTTCCCCACTGTACTATACTAATTTATTATAGTTCCAGTTCTTACAACCCTCAAGAACAAAAACTGTAGAATTCACGCAACACTAAAGATCTTACTGTGTAGAAGGGACCGGACTCTTCCCAAAATTTGCTGAAAAATGCCTAAATCTCAGCTCTTACCTTATTACTAATGCGGACTAAATGAGTTTAAAAAAGAGATGACATTCCCTTTCCCAAACCATTTTAGCATTGAAACGTGTTTCAAACTTTTCTCCGTTAATAATCGATCAATTTCAAATCGATTTTCGGCATTTATTCTATTAATTTTCAATTATGTCGAGCTAACAACTATTGAACGTTTTAAATTATTGATAAAATTTAAAATTTAACTTTTTAAATTGGTAAATTAGTGGCTGAGAAAAATTTGAAAACCCGTTCATGACTCCTCCGGTACCTACTAATTATCTAGGGTCCAAACTAACTGAAAAATACTGTTGTAACCACTTGAGTCTCTACTATTTCTAATGCAATAATTATGTTATGTATTCTCGGTGGTTTCATATCATTCGAGAGACTTAAATCGGGTTTCATACTGTAGGTATAGTTGACGATGATGGTGTATGTTCCTACACTGAATCACCCGGAATGAGAGAGAAGTAGGTAGGCAGATGAATGAAAGGTGAATGGAGATACATAAATATTAATATAGTTCAAGAATAATGTTATACTGATCCACCCACTGTAGTAAGTATAGATGATCAATATAATATATGATTATATCAAATATCGGGAATGGGGTCAGAACTGAAAAAAACGCCGTTACTGCCGAGGTTTCGGACAATTGTATTTTCCATTATCAAGGACAATAACGATAAGTTGGAACATCTTTAAGCATAAAATATCTGGTGCGAGGCTTAACACTACTTTCCTCACCCATAGAAACCCGGAAAATTGCTATTTTTGTGAGTTCTAACGCTCATTTCAGCTGTCAGGATATTTTCCTGAAGGTTAGCGGTATTGGGAGTTGTTTTTACTTGGCGAAAGAGTAAATCTATAGAGAGATTTTGGGGTAAAAGCTCAAAAGTATGCTAAAAATGAAGTTTTTATTACTTTCTTCAGCCCACCTGAAGATGAATGGAAAGTATTGCGATCAGCAAAAAGGTGGGCTGAGGAAAGTAAAAAGTTCCATTCATGCAGCATGAGTTGATGAGTGAATTTTCAAAGAATAATTATAACCTATTTGGTGGGTGATTCTTATAGGAAATTTTGTAGTCGTTTTTGCAGTTCCGACCCCCTTCCCGATATTTGCCGGGTCTTCAAGAATAAGGTTCCAAGTACCTACCTGAACCTGTGAAATAGACCATGCATTGCAATGCAAATTTCACTCGATTTTGCATGTATAATGAGTATTCTAGTTTTATGGAAGAGTGGGATATTTCATGATTTCGTATTGACCAGATGTCATTACATGTTTTCATTAACGAGCTCGCTGTAGTCCATATCTTATGGGCACTCTTATTGTACTCTTTTTTTATACGAGTTTTTTTAAATTTTTTAAATCTCCGTCTGTTTTACGTCGGAAATCCGACTATATTTTAATTGATGTTGCTTTTTGGTACCTTACAGCGATGTCTTAGCCACAAATATATTGATAGTCCACTGTGATTTCGTCGTACGAACAAGTCGATAGAGGACTCAGTGACTTCCGAGTGACTGAGCCTACAAATTCGATCGGCAGTTATTTCAAAACTGTTAATATTTCCCAAACTTCAATAGGAAGTCTGGAATTGAAATTTTTAAATTTATTTTGGTTCCCTTATCACAGATCTTTCTCAATTTTAATTTGGTTAAAACAAAAAAAGCTTATCAATCAATTATTCGCATATTTCGATTAATAAGTTAGGTACATACTTTTTATAGGTTCTGAGTTGTGGGAAAATAGCTTCAACTAAAAGCTCTACAACCAACCAAACATTACGCTTCTCGAGAATGCAAAAACGGAAAATTTTTAATTAAGTAGAAAGTTTGTGTGCCAACTTATCAATAACGAAAATCTTAGTAAGTGCGGTACATACGACTCGTACAGCCATAACATTGTTTTACAGACGATAAATAATGAGAGCTCGATATGAAAAAGTGATATGAATATGTCATAAAATTGTTTCTTCTCAGAGAGAAACAAAATTATAATTGTCTTTGCAGTTTTTAAAAAATATCAAGGTCTTCAAAATGAAATCAACATTTTAACATTATAGAATCACGAAATTTGATGAATGAAAATTGAACTGGAAAAGCACAGGAAGGCCTATGGGCCAAGAAGATTCGTCGGGAATTCACCATAATGGTATATTACGATGCAATTACATTGGTGAAGAACGCATCGATAAATATTAGGTATCTATTAATTTGAAGTATGTGGTTTCTCAGAGACCCACTGTTGAGAGCATAATTCAAAGGATCTGCCATGATGGAATAATATTTCTCATTTATAGTCCAAAACTGCATTGTCATCAACTTTACAACTGATTTCCAGTTACAAGTTTTTATTGACACCTAGGCTTTTCTGCAGATTTCCATCTTCAATAAATTTTTAAGTACTTCAATAACATTAACGCTACCCAAAATTATTTACTATTACCAACATTATTTAGAATGCCTGATATTTTCATTAAGAAAAAATATATGCAATTGTAATAGATAATTTATTATTGATAAAGGATGGAAGGAAGGAAGGAAGGAAGGAAAATAGGGTAATGTTGTTTTTCCTGGTTGTGGCGGTGATTAATTGTTGAGAAAGGACCTGATGGAATGTATGAGGCCAGTAGCCAGGTTGAAGGGGCTACTGTTTTTCCTTTGCTAAGGCTGCGATTGGGAGGCCATCCTGATCCTTGCGGACTCTCTGGAGCGGCTGTGCACCTCAGCCGTTCGGAGGGTGATCCCGAAGATGTCCTCGTGGTACCGGTTTTCGTCCTGTAACGGAAATAAAGTGGAGCGATTGGAAGAATAGTTTAGCTTGTGATAGAGGATCCTCTTAGATAGAAGGGTTTAATGTCTAATGGGGAACTTGAATGGTTATTTTTTATTTCAGTGTTTAAAAGATCTTAGAGAGGGCTTTCCAAAAAGGTGCTACATGATGGGTCACGCACTCCCGTTCAACCTGTTTTCTGGTTAAACCAGACTTAATTTCAAGCTGAAAATTGGCTCTCAGGGGTTTTGAAGGGCGCTGAATCATATTTTGAGGTTCAAAATGCAAAATTCCTACCCATGGAATTTCCCCATTAGACTCGGGGGACATAATAGGCAGACAATGCTCTGGTGATGAGTCTCATAGGTAGGACTTACCTAGCTTTCTTGATGGGAGGTGTAGGTAGGGCGACAAACCGAGATTAACGAGATGAAAATTACTAATTATTACCTCTCTATGATTCACATGACCATATGATCAACCAATAATCTCATATGATTAAATCCTACCCATTAACGAAAAAACTTTCCAAGTTGAGACAAGTTCTAATTCTGTTATAGTGCATGCTGAGTCAAGAAGTCGCGCTGCAGGTTGACTAACTATTACCCGCCCTAACTTTACCCAAACTTTCATCACAGTTAATCCAACCTCCTGTTTTCCACTTTTTTGGCCTCCGCAAACTCTTTCGGAAAAAAACGATTATGCTGTTCAGAGTGGGGGTGCTGATTGTGCTGGGGATGGTGATGATCTCTTCAGAAGGCCGAAGCATCGACCAGGCAGCAGCGCTCAACTTCCCAAACCAGGGAAACTATCATGATTACGCTGAGCAACAGGACTACCCTGAGCAACAAGGAGAAGTCGATAGATCGGTAAGGATAGTTTTGGATAGGTAACTATGTGGATAGGTAAGGATAGTTTGGATAACACGTTTCGGTTATGGTCTTTAAAACACTTCTGGAATCAGAACGAAGTTTATTACGACTTTACACGGAGTGGTTTAGAGCGACAACTGGAGACTAATAATGACTCTGAGGAGAGTTCCATGGGTCCCTGTTACCTATTAGGTCGGTGGTGCTATTGTCAGCAACCACCATTATTACGGGGATGTTGATTTTCCTTTCGATAGCTACATAATTGTATAATTTTTACGTATGCTCTAATTATGATAGCTACCTATCATTTTTACGTGTCTGAGACATAGGTATGTACTCATCATGGACATCAATGGTTTCTGATTGAGTGAAGACCCCACCATCCTCGCCGTAAACATAGAATTTATAAAAGATAGGAGACAAGATCAGGTGGAAAACTATGCAATATGAACCAGGTTTTTAAATATTCTAACACTATCATCCCCTGCTGTCTACTGCCCACAATAATATTGAAAAAACTGATGTTGAAGGCAAGAGATGTACAAGAAACCGGCTATCAACCACAGAAGGAGTTTGTTCGTGAGGAATCCAACTCGAACGTTGCAGGAGCCGCTTACCAGGCCAGAGTCAATGGAGATGACGACGATCTCGAACAACAGCCTCCAAACAATGCGGTATGTTAACGACGGCTACCTATTTATTAGGTAAACCTGCTAGTAGACCTACTTACAGGAGCTTAAGTCTTTTGGTACATTTGGTACCCCAACTATCCTTTGCAGTGCACACGGTTGTCTGAATAGGAATAGTTTAGGGGCTTTGACTTTGGAGTTTTGGCTTCAGAAGACTCCTCTTTTGTGGGGGAAAGTGGTGTTCAGTTCATAGAAATTTCGAAGTATCAGGCTGTGATGTATGAATAATGGAGATGAAAAGGAGTTTTCAAATTTAAAGCTCATCGGAAATAGGTAAGCGGTAACATTATTTTTTAAACTTAGCAGGTAGGCTTGGATGGACGTGCGATGGATGAACGGGGAATGAAGAAGGAAGACGATGCTGTGGACAGTGACGTCGCTGAACAGCGGGAAATAGCTGAGCAGCAGGAGGTCGCTGAACAACGGGACGCTGCTGACCAGAGGGACGTAGCTGAAAGCCGGGACATAGGTGAACAAAGGGACGTTGCAGAGCAACGTGAGGACAGCCTCCACCAAAATTCCAACATCGATCCAGTGGAAGTCGGTAGAGGTGGTGACGCATCCAATTTCCGTCCTCCTCGTGACAACGGAGCCATCCAGGCCTTGCAAGAAGCCGCTAGGACCGAGATGGCCCGCGGGGACGCTGGCGAAGTTGGGTAAGTTATTATACAACTTACTTTTGTCTTTACCACTCTCCAGGCCTCTATTTGTGATTCTCTTGAAATGTTGAGGGTATATAGACTCGCGAGAAACTTAAAATTTGCTATCTTTACACATTTTGGCGACAATTGTCATAACAGTGCGGCTCTTGTGACAGTGTGAGGTAAGTGGGGTTTTTTATGCGGGGTTCGGGGACCAAGAAAACCTCACGTTTATCGAATTCGTATCTATGTTTTTAAACTGTTTTTTTTAAATACATTAGAGTAAGAAAAGTGAATACGCTACATACTTACAGCGTTAAGGGTAAAAGGGAGTAAGCCCAAAATGTCTGCAAAAATGCCTAAATCTCGGCTACCTAAGAGTTTTTAGGAACTCTTATTATGACATTATCACTAATTGGGGCTGATAAGTTTAAAAAAACGGTTAATCGCTCCCTCCCACCCCTCACCTGACCATTTTAGCGTTGAACTGTTTTTCTCATTTTTCTCAGCTAATTTTCAACGGATTTTGATGCATTTGGCGGCGTTCTTCCTATTTTATAATTCCTTAGGGAGATGGTCTCTAAGCCAATATGACTAAACGACATGAAAAAATGCAAAATTACGAAATTAAAATTAAGCATACCCTTGGAGAATTGAATAATAAGAAGAATGCCGCAAACCGAATCAAAATCGGCTGAAAATTCGCTTTGAGAAAAATTGGAAACACGCAATTACATTACGCCTTTGGCCCCTTGAAAACTGGAAAATCGGCACCTACCTACGTAATAACTAACGTGCATACCGACTTCATTATGGTTTCATGAAAAAATATGTATTGCGCCCGATACCAAGGGTACCTAAGAAGAAGCATTGTTTTCGTTTTCGTAAGGTGAATATTATTTTCTTCCAAAATCAAAATTTTCACTCGAATTTTTCCGTTTTAGACCTTCCTGAACAATTTTGATTTCGTGTCTTTGCCCACTCATCTTCGCAACAAGGATAACTTCCACAGATTTCATATCTCGATGAAATTTTCAGGGATTGTGATGGTTGGGCCCTATATCGTCCCCTGAAAGGCGGAATATCGTAAGCGCCATTTTTTGCAATTTTGAGTTATGGTAACCGTTGGATTCGTCTTGAAAAAACGCATCCATCTAGCAATTTATCGAAAGCGACGCAAGCCAAGAACGGCCTCAAAGTTTTCGAATCGTAACCACCTATGTTGTAAAATATCGTGTCCATCACTGTTCATTCAGAACGTAAGTGCCACGAGTCAAGAGTAAATACCGAGGTAATTATCGTAAGCACCATGAAGAACTGTATCGTATGCACCGACCGAATGGGGAAAAGTGTAAGCAACCCTTCCCCACCACGCGCGAGGGTGCTTACGACTTACGATATATACCTAGTCCAGTTGCGATTCAGGTAGCCCTAACAGTGTTGTCGCTTACGTTGCCGCACACAGTGTTGAACACTGTTCAACAATGTGATGCTATATGCGTGAAAAAATACTGTTTCCCTTGGACTTTTTGCAATTTGTTTTTTTTTTCATTGATTCGACAGACAATCCAACAACGTAGCCTAAAATATCATGTTTTAACAGGTCAGACAGTACAAAGATCCTACCACAGTTTTTTGTTGCTCCTGTATAATTAGGATAATGACACTTAAGACATTCTGCCTTTCAGGGGACGATATGGTGCCCTATTGATGTCAACCTTCTTCTGTTTCTCTGTGGCCCTGTCGTATGCCTCGAAGGCTGCTACTGATTGATCCCTTCGCGGCTTAGCGCATACATACGTGTTTCATACTTTGCCTCTGTTTTCTCAAGTGCTGAAGTCCAAACAACATAAGTAACTAGATCAGCTACTGACCTTTGACCGGCTGTCTAAACAAAATATGTACAGCTTCTGATCTTGATCAAACAATTCGTCCTCTCATATATTATATATCAAGGTTACATATTTATACTAAGGGTTGCCTTATAAAATCCTTTCATCAGCTACACGATGTCATTGCCCCTGATTAGCCTGTTTAAAGAAAAATGTCAACATATATACTCGATGGCAATATGGCAAAGCTTTTCTGAATTCCAGATTTGAAGAGCCCCACGACCAAGCTGCCGGTCGTGCAATCAATGAGGCTGAGCAAGCCGGTGCGGAGCAAGAGCACAGTTACAACAACTACAACTACGCCCAGGAGCAAGATGGAGCAGCTGATGGTCCTGAACAACAACAGCAGGGTGCTGCTGCTAACGAGGAAAACGTCCCTCCTGCCCAGTACGAGCAGGCAGTCAACGAACAAGCGAGCAACTAGAGCGTGGACCTCGGCAGCCCGTCGGACGAACTAGACTAGGATGGAGTGGGAGCATCAGGCTGATGGGATATAGTGAGAAGTCAAACGATCATTATTGTGCAAAATTAAAATTGAAATAAAGAGTCTGGAATTCATCTCAGCTTGTCGTGAACGAATTTTCTAACGAGTTGGTGAAAGCTTACATTTTCTGCCTTGACAAAAGTGAAGGATGTACTTCAGTATAGTAAGAGGAGCAAAGCTTATACATGTATGCATATACATGTGACACTAGGTGACATTATTTATGTACAGGTGACATTTTCAAATTGAATTAAGATTTTCTAAATATATTTGGCAAAATAAAACCAAGTTTTGGTTTTCCCAATCAAATGAACAATACCTACCTATTGCAATTTGAGTAGGAAAATCATCAATTCCACGTGTGAAACCCGTTAAGTAAGGAGAGCCGTGAAATCTATTGGAAAAACTCGTAAAAATGCATTTGAGGGATTTGAAGAACAGATCATTTTATTTTGAAAACGCTGCAAATTATTACACTACGGTTTTTGCTTCCGAGTCTACCGAGGTAGCGGAAGCATTGTTTTCACTTTTGGGAAATGAAAATTTTTTTCTCCGAAATCATAATTTCAACTCGCATTTTACGTTCCAGACTGTTTTAACGTTTTAGAATTTAGAAAAACTGTTTTAACGTTTTAGAATTTAGAAACACTGTTTTAACGTTTTAGAAAAACGTTTTAGACTGTTTTAACGTTTATACCGTCGAAACGTTTTAGACGTTTCGTGTCTGTCCGGGAATCCTTCCAACACGCATAACTTCCACAATTTCCATCCGATTTTGATGAAATTTTCAGGAATTACGTGGGTTAGGTCCTAGATGGTCCCCTATGAAATTCATTACCAGCCTACCAACGGTAGCCTCTGCGCATGCGTAAACGTGAAATCTTCGAAACATCAATTTCTCGCAACCTAATGGTCCGATTTTGCTCAAATTTGGAGGGTAGTTGAAGATTGAAGGTTTGATGGTATCCTACGAGTTTCATCAAGATCGGATCAGCGGTATCGACTGCGCATGCGCAAAACTTGAAAACCTTGCAACTTCAACACTTTTTGTCCGATTCTGATGAAATTTTCAGGGATTACGCGGGTTAGGCCCTAGATGGTCCCCTATGAAATTCATCACCAGCCGACCAACGTTAGCCTCTGCGCATGCGAGAACGTGAAATCTTCGAAACAACAATTTCTCGCGACCTAATGGTCCGATTTCGCTCAAATTTGGAGGAAAGTTGAGGATCGGAGATTCGATAATGCCCTATGCGTTTCATAAAGATTGGATCAGTGGTACCCACTGCGCATGAAACTCTCATAACTTCGACAATTTTCATCCGATTTCGATGGAATTTTCAGGGATTGTGCAGGTAGTAATCCCTTTGATGATTTTTTAAATAAATAAATATATATATAATCATGTTATGGATACAAGGAAGCTATGTGCCACACCCAACTTGGCAGACTTTTTTTTCTGTATAGATCGCCCATCTAGAAAGATCCTATTGGTATAATAGTGAATACCTACCTACCTTCAATATATCGAGAGGTTCACAATAATTAATTTGTTGGGGAGAATAGAATCGAATAGGAGTATCAGGACATCATAAGAGTCCATTTTTCTTATTTCTCTATATTTATCTGCTAGGCTTCAGATATGTTCCCTCCATTGCTACCTTTCATTTGGTAAGCAGTCAATTAGGTAGCAGTTCCTTCTCCACTTTCATAGCCGATGTTTGTTTTTGATTTTACAAACTTTCGAGAAAAATGCGAATAAAAAACCTTGTATACTGCATTTTTCGTGATTCGCAAAGTTTTTGAAAATATTTTTCAAAAATTCATGATACAAAACGAGTGATTTTTAGACTTTGATACGTACTCTCATAGTGAGCATATACGAATCCACTTCTGGGTCCTCCATGCTCCCTTGCTCCTGGATGATATTTCTCAGAGTCTTGAACACGTGTTCAGCCATGGTGCAGTCTCCACACACGAAGAAATGACCGCCTTCGTTGACCAGTTGCGTATATATGCTCTTTGCCTCTAATTTCATCAAGTCCTGTACGTAGGTCTGAAATAACGATTTTTAATCATTTAATTATTTTTCTTCGAATACACTAAGGAACTGACAAAGCCTGCTTAATTTATGAGCAATCGTACATGAACGATATGGTTTTCGTAGTAAAAACTCATATCGACATCTGTTTAGGGTCGGCCTTAGGAAAAATTACAATTTACGTAAAAACTGCTGATTTCGCCCTGAAATATTATAGTACTAACGTTATGCCCAACTAACTTGACACGTTTTTTCTATGCAGGTTCTGGGATCCCCAAGCATTTTATCACATATTATTATATTTATTTCATTCATTATTTATAGTGATATTCAGCTGACCTTGGGTATACTAGACTCTCTGGAAAGAGCCAAATAAACTTTGCTCAGAACGCCTTCTTTGACCATGGAAGTCTTCTCTTCTCTGTAGAGGTCTAATATTCCTTGCTGGCATCCGAAAAACAACGACATCTTTCCGAATTTACCAGGGCCTGTGAAATAAAAATCAACGTTATTGAACCAACATTCTGCGTGAATTCATCCTTAAAATTGTTACAGTACATGAGCTCAATTATATTATTAAATAAATTAAATTATTCTGGTATTTATTATTTTGTAGGTACATGGTCGTACTACGAGTAGTAGATAATTTTTAATCACGGCAGTAACGCTATATTTGGCGCGTTTTATAACGTTTTTATTAGATTCATTTTTCGAATTACATCAAACAAATAGTTCTTCATAAATATAGGAATTCTATAGTACCTATGGAACGTTCTTGGAGTGGGAAAAGGATATCAATCATCTTTTGACCAGACACCACTTCTATGAAAGTAAAAATAATATTCCACTTCAATGGTATCAATTTGTGGTGTTTGGCGAAAAGTAGGTGCTTTTTTCTGTTCAAACCAACTTCATCAAGGATAGAACATGCTCATTCATGGTTTTAATATTTATTGTAAATAAATCATACTAAGTCATCTCATTTCATAATAAATTCGGAATTCGTTCTATTCTAGGTGTCATTCGAAGTAGTACATATACTGGACCTACTGTTGGTTCGAATGTGTATTTTTTCACGCAAATTTGGAGGTGCTATGGTATGATTCAGGGGGAATAATATGGAGGAAAATAACTACAGGTACATATAGGTCAGTAAGTTTCCAAGTGATTTTGGGTATGATTGGTTGAAATGAACTACTCTCACATACTAGTAGGCGTTTTCGTGAATAGTGAAAGGGGTTCTATAGGTTCTATGAGAATAAATTATTATGACGCAAAGTGATATAGAAATAAATTCTTTCGGAATTTCTCGGATAATTTTCTATATCGCTTTGATTTGACCGTTTACAGGCCGCTGTGCGATGAGTGCTTGTTCAGTAGGATGTTTTGTAATGATTTCAACGACATACCTAAATTAGAGATAGCTGCAAATCGTTATTAATTTTTTAGATGCAATACATTATAGAACAATAATAATTACTGATGAAAATTCAAATATAAGATTTACTTATTATTATAGCAACAGGCTGGTTTCAGGAGAGATGAGTTTTAATTGTTAACTTGGAACATAAATCACCTTCTCTCATCACAGCGAGTTGGGGAGTCTGAGATGAGTTAATACATTTAAGAGCTTTCGAGGGCGGCCAACGACCTTAGATGAAAACTAACGAACGTGAATGAGCTTACACGTAATAACAGAACATGATTTCGTGACCTTTTCAAGCAAGTTAGTCTTTGTAAAAATATGTTCCATGCTGATAATAGATGGGTAATAATGTTTGTATTTTATTCGGAACTTCTCACGAAATAGCGCGGCGCGCTGGATATATCTCACCTTCAAGACCGAGCCGTATTGCGGGTCATTGCGTACTCTCGAAAATCAAACGTTTGTATGGTTAGGCAGGTACCGCTATATTGTTTGTTGCCGTAATCAGTTTTAATTGCTAGATTATTTTACTCTTACTGCTCATCAAATCTCAAATTTCGACGTTACTTTTATGTAAGTAGAAATTTGTATGTATGTCGGTATTCAAGAATCAAGTACCTACATACCTAATTCAAAATTCATAAAATAATGTTGACAAAATGAAATTTTTTGTTAAACATAAAATACCTAAACACTGAAAAAAAAAAAAAAAAAAAAAATCATTTGGCAAAATAAATAGGGCTAATTGGTACTCACCATTCAAACTTCTTTGGGCGAGGCGGTGCTGCCAGAACCCTCTGAAAGGAGCTATACCGGTTCCTGGGCCAACCATTATAATGGGACACGCTTCCGATTTGGGTAAATGGAAATTAGGAGCACTGAAATTCCACCACAAATTCAATTAGTTTCTGATATAAATATTTATATGTACCTACCTGGAGGTGGGTACCTGTATTTTTCAATTGATTCGCACAAAAAGTAGGCACAATGAGCGTTAACGAACCTTCGGACGTAGAGATATAGATCTTCCCCTATCGTAAGGTCGTACAGGTAGTTGGAAGCAACACCATAGTGAACGGGACCATTACCTCCTGTGGATTCAGATAGAAAATTATTTTTAAATGTAACAATGCATTTCGATGGGGGAGAAAAAGGGAAAATATATGATAGACAAGATCTACTAACTGAAGTTAACTCAAGCTTACTATTCATTGCTCAGCAGGTCATAGCAGGTCATAGAAATAGTATAGAAATCCCTATATAGTAGGCATACCTTCCATGCAGTAGTTTTACTATCTACATATACACATGATAATGGATCTACGATACATATTCCAAATAAAAGTCAAATTCAGAATATTCCAAACACAATTCAGAATTTATTTTCCATTAGATATTTAGAATTTTCAATTTCAAATTCAAATTTTTCAATAAGTATTTGTTTTTGATTGATTTTGAAGAATTTGAAAAAATCTGAATTTGAAATGCAAAATTCTGAATTTGGTTTGGAACACTTTGGATTCGGTTTTGAATATTCATAATTTATTTGATTTGGAAAATTCTGAAAAAAAAACAAACAAAAAAACACTATAGTGAATAGTGTAGTAGTATACTAGGGTATGGCTGCTGTGATGAACCACTGGCTTTCAGAATACTTTATGGTTTTTCACACAACGACACACAGGCCGAAAAAAATGACTCAAATCTTCAAAGTGGTAGTTTTGGGTAGATGGAAATCCATTGTCGATCTTCGTTGATAGCACTGATTTTGATGTCCATTGGATGCCCAAAAATGTTTACTTCTACTACCCTAGAACGAGATATTCGATGGAAACCGACTACTTTAGCTCAATTCCCTGTTTTGGAAAGTTGCACACAACTCTACAATCCTTTTGTACACTTAGTTGAAGTTCTCATTTTTAAATTCGTACGATTGGCAGGAAAATATGCCTATCTCGAATTAAAACGATGGAAATCGGCACACGAGTAAATAAATCCAGTAAAAACCTCTTTCATTCGTGATATTTCGTGCCGTGGTCTGGATCCATTGGTGACTATAATTTTATCCTTGAAGAAAGTAGGAAGCGCTTGAAATGCGGGTTTGAGCCCGCAGCGACTGGACCTAACAGGTTGAGTGGAGGTGTTTGTGGAGCAACGCGTATAATTGAGGTTTGGTGGCCCAGTTCGCCCACCACGGAAAAAAAGATTTTTTTTTTGCCCACTCGGGATTCGCCATCGTTCATGAATCACCGGGATATGCGGGTGCCTGGAAAACCCAAAAAAGTCCTGAAAACGTGGGCAACTGACCGTCTAAAGCGCTTTGTTTATTTCAACGCTTCCGTGTTGCCTCTAAAGTGTGGAACCTTGTAGGAACATCCGTTTCAGTGTAAAACGAACTTTTTCTACGATATCATTTCCAAAACCTCGCGAATCCCATCCATATTGCGGGTCATTCATAATGTCGCACTGTATACGAGCCTAAAATACGCCCTTGTAAGTTATACATGTAAACAGTTTTTTTTCAATAGTCAGATCATAATTTATTTTGGTCTAATACAGACAAAATTATGTAGTGAGGAAGGAAAAATGAAGACCTTCCTTATCCGAAGTCTGTCAAAAATTTTCCAGTATTATGGTTGATAAAAAAATTACCTTGAGTGCGGTACTTGACAACGGCGACTGTCAAATGAATCTGGTTAGCGTAGAGGGCGGGAGAAGACGAGATGGAGTAGTATCGAGGCTGCAGAGGAGTCAGCTGTGCAACTAGGAGGGCTGGCAGAGGTTTCACTGACGGAAACTCCTCGAACACTTCCAGAAGATTTGGAAATGTCCAATGCCTCCAATCTTCGTAGGCCGCTGAATCCTAAAGAAATTAATCCGAAATTATAAAGAATTATGCTGATTTGCAGTGTCAACTGTCGTAACACACTATCATGAGAGTGTAGAATGACAGTTTGTTGCGTATAGACTCGTTGGACACCCAAAAATTATTCTGTCATACCGACAGTCATGGCAGTCGGTACAACAAATTCTGGAGGTCTACCCTCAAACATTGAAGTATAAAATAAGTAAATTACACTCGAAATCCTCAACTGCTCAGGTCATGGAGGGTCTAATTTACTTACTAGACTTTCGACATTAATTTATGGATGAATTAAGGTTGATGGATGATTTATGGTTTAGCAAATGAGCATGATGCAACGTCGAAAGATGCCAATACAGAGCACAATGAAGGCGATGTATTTCATTCGTGAGCCAGTTATTCTGATAACTGTTTGCATTATTGGGAATGTCTGCAATGGAATGTTTGATATGGTTGGCCAGAAATTCCGCCCAATTATCGCTTATAAAAGCCGCCCTCAAGAATGTCTCCTGATGAGTCAGGATAAACCAATGTTTTACATGGAACATGCTTTAGCCTTGACCTAACTGGCAAAAAGTGTTACGTTCTTCGGGAACGGAATCGAGTCACGAAATTTTGCGGTGTGTCAGCTCCCAGATCAGCTGAGTCAAAATTGAGCTACGTGATCAGCTGAATCCAAAATTGAGCTCCGAGATCAGCTGAATCCAAAATTGAGCTCACAGATCAGCTGAGTCGAAAATTGAGCTTCCAGATCAGCTGAGTCGAAAATTGAGCTCCCAGATCAGCTGAGCTAAAATTGATCTCAGATTAGCTGAGTCAAAATTGAGCTCAGATCATCTGAGTCCAATATTGAGCTCACAGATCAGCTGAATAACTGAAGCATGTTCCATGTTTTTTTAATTTTAGCCAGTAGGGCTGAAGTAGACAACTAACCGGGGGTGCAGGGGGCTGGGCCCTGCCGCATGCCGAGGCGCGGAGCGCCGAGTTTTTTAAAAACAAGATTGTTATTCATAATAGGTATAATATAGTTACCTATAAGGAGAAAGGGTAGTCAATGGAAAACACAATTCAAATGTGCCGAGTGAATGAGATTACTGGCCTACTATATTAGGTTTGCGCCAAAATGTCACGGATTTTTTTCAAACAATTAAATATATATTATAGTTTATAATTTGCTATAATGAACCTTTCTAAATTACTCTGGTGGTGATTAATGAGAAGCAGTTAAGTATTTACCGTAGCGAGATGATTAAGGCGTTTTTGTTCCGCCTCGTCAGTGGCGCAGGAGCTGAAGAACTGGAGGAAGTTGGGTGTGGGCGGAGTCGTGATGTCCAGAAACCTGAGGAGAAGCGTTCGTAACGAGCATTTCGGCAGTTTCTCGTGTGGTGTCCAATTTCTGACTATACCTAATGGGAAATTTTCAGTATGGATAAATATAGGATAAATGCATAACATCATGATGCAATATATATTATTTGGATGCACTTATGCATTTTGATGCCTGGGAATATCTTATCCAAAGGTACCAACCGTCTGGGGTGTGTGTGGCTTTGAGGGTCTGAAGCTGTACAGGTTTGTCAGGGTCGATGGGGCAGTCGAGGTGCGAGATGATTCCTTCCACTAGCTCCTTCTTGTTGCAGGCCAAAACCCCGACGTGGTCGCCAGGCTCGTACTCGATCCCTCCGCTGATGCCGATCTCCAGAAGGAGCGTCGCCCTGGCCGAGCCCTTGCCGTGAAGATTGCGCTTCCCAATTAACGGACATTTGTGGACCTTCTTGTTGTGGCAGTGGGACAAAGCTAGACGAAGCATCAAGAATTGGTAGGTGAAATTCCAGATGAAATGTTGATTTTGAGGTACGGAGTAGATAACAACGAAGAATAAGTTGTTTGCGATTTCACAAGGTTTTTACTACCTTGGTATACTCCCCAAGAAACTGTCGTTTTGTTGTTATTTGTATGCCATTTAATTAATTAATCAATCGATAAATAAATTAATTTGAATTTTTATTAATTTATTATTAATTAATTAATTAGTTTATTTATTATTATTTCTTATAAACGGAGGAAACACACATTGCTACAGATTATCCCACCTTTTTCAACATCATCTGGAGCAGATTCGACGAACCGGACAGAAGCTGCGGTGATGGCCTCCGACTGAAGAACCGAAGTTGCTTCCAAAAACGACTCATCGTCCAAACAGAATGTATCGCACGCCAACTGTATTGGAAACGAATATTATACAATTAAATCGAGGCGAGGGGTAGAACCGACATTTCTCGGGGGATGATTGGGGAGGGGGAGGGGGGGG
>JAEMON010000010.1:17813619-17824468 GCA_030264115.1 Lygus lineolaris
AACTGTGTTTTTAGACCTTAAATTTCAAAAACAGCATTTCAAGTTAATCGATTGAACACGAGCTGCCTCAGTCAATTGATTGAGTGATAGGTACAGTAATACAGTTGATTAATTGTCTCAGTCATAAACCCCCCCCCAGACCTTATAAGCCGGCCCTGCGTGCTAACACGGGAAATCGGCCAGTAAATATAATACGAGTACTATTCTTCAACTAAAAACCAAATTATATAGTGTAATATTGTTCATCCTCTGTAATTGGCGCCTACTAATAAGTCATTACCTAAAGTGTTTGAAATCCCTCGTATACGGGGCAAAGGAAGATCATGAGGGAGGGACATTTGCACTGTTCACTTGCAGCAGTGGGTTTCTGTTTCCCCGTCAAGCAGCTTCGATTAGGAGTCATGCAATTCAATCAGTGATATCTTCTCAACCGAATTCCGTGACGGATATCGCTGATCATGTCTACAGCGAAGATGGCGGTCACATGCAAATTTGAGGCATATCACTTTAAAATGCAATTTGTGAATGTCGAGTTCGTGTTCGACTATAACCCTTCCGGCGACTTGCATCAATATTGATACATTATAATACATATCCCGAGGGCTTACGATCCGTCTGACTCTGGCGGAAAAAAAAAGGAAACAGAATGGGAAATCAAACCAGCCTTAACGTATTCAGAGTGGGTAACCTCCATCAACGGCTTTTCCCGTATTCTCATAGATCCCTCCTCTCTGCACCCGTTCCCTTCAAGATGTCTGAGGTCTAACAGCTCCTTTGGTTTCCAGACCAGGCTCTGAAGGAGAGCACTGTTTGATCTTGGGGGAAAAGAACTCCGTCTTTCGTCGAATTTGCCGTTGAACGTCATCATTATCCGCATCCCTAGGGTCTGTTGGTGTTTCGCAAAGGAATCAAAAGGCCACTTTCTTGCGTTTTAGTTTTATACATCAAAAGTGTTCACTGAAAGTATTATATGGCACTTTGTACAATGCTCGGATATCTCTCGGTTAGCAATATGATACATATCTACTTAAGTAATTGTCTGCGGAACATTAGGTTATTGAAGAATCGTTACGTTATTAGGTATCCACCCAGGTCTCACAAAATAACGAAGTAGGTACCTATTGAAAAAATACTTTATGCTGTAGATAATATATATTTATAGGCGCCTACAACTTTACGTAAATCTTAATTATTGAACCATGAGAGTATAATATTTTCTCATGTTGTATTATCGTATAGGGGTGGTCCAAAACCTGGTGGTATGTATTTGATAGTACAGTGAAACCATTATCCTTTTCGGAAAGTAACTTTTGGAATCTTGAGTGAGTTTTTGGTTTATTTTTAATAATGAACCTTTGAAAATGAGCTCCAACATTTGTTGACACCCCCCCTTCTACCCCTCAAAATGTGATGTTTTACGTGTCAAGATACGTACATTCCGAAAATCAAATTATAAAAAATCCGTCCGTCATGGACCAAAATTAATGAAATTTGGTATCGGCCATATTTGGGGTTTAGTTATGCCCCCAATGCTTGGCGTTACCGTCAGTCTTCACTAAGGGGTGAAATTTTGAAAAGATCAAGGTATAGTTTTTCCATCGATTTCAAATAGATCGTAATTTTAAGCGTACAACCGTTCGCTCCTTGTAAGGATTCAACGGTTGAACGAAAAAATGGAAGCATCATGAGTGTGAGCAAATATTCTCATTATGCCAAACTTCCGTTCAAGAATCAGCCGACCAAATGCAAATTTTCTTTAGTTTTCACCTATTCGAGTTTCTTGTTTACTTTTAGAAGCTTCCTCAGTTAATGCATTTTGTTATTAAGGACCTACAGCTGTCGGCTAATAATAATAATTACATGTATAATACTCATTTTTCACAAGAAATTATTGTGATCCTCGTGCATTTGCAGCAATAATTAGCAGCTTGTTAATTCGATGAACATGTTTCTTTCATTATAGCCTTATGCTAATTTTATTCATTCAATTCATTCAATCTTAGGCAATTTGTTGATCAATTGTTACTCTAGTTATCAACAGAGCGTAAGGCTGACGAAAGTGGCTGAGAACTTTATTTTATTAGTAGTGTTTTCATCTGATTGTTGTGATTCTAATAATTTTTAGTAATGTACACCGACAAGGAATGCGGAGGATATTCAAATACTTTTCAAAAGTAGGTATTGGATGCATTGATGGAGGATATTAAAAACAACAGAATTCTTGTTATTTGGTTTATCTTGGTCTAATTTTGGCATTGGGCGTGATTTGTTATGTTACTACTCCCAGTTTTCCATATCCGAATGATGACGGTTAGCATACCAGTCAGTCCTAGTGAAAATGACAACGCAGCACGCCCTAATTAAACTGTCGTCATGTGTCACGTCGTCGGCTGAGATCGTCGTTAGAAGATAGTTTGTAGGTAAAGACTAGATTAGATTCTATCTCTCGTACACCTGTCCGTCGGACACATAAAGCGTGGGTTGCATCAACTACCGACTTGGCACAAACTACGAGTGAAACTCTCTAGAGAATGTATGGTTTAGTGCAAACAACACAAATGCCATGATGTGTGAACGATTTTTTTTCAGAACCTCTAAAAAACAAAAACAAAACCCTCTGGTTTCTCTCCTCTTTCACCCGGACAGTCAATGATTGCGCACCCCGTCCAGGAAACCATCCGGAGACGTTAATGTGTGCACGAGATTCAAGAAAGCATAATTTCGGTATTCGCTCAACTATTCAAAAATTTAACTTAACGAAAAACAAAGTTTAAAAACTTAAAAAATTCAAGAAAGATGGCAAGAGATATTTAAATAATTTTTCAGGACTAAATTCACCATATAAGCTTACCAAGAACACCGCCCACTCCGATTGATACGAGTATTTTTCATTGATGAGACCAATGGACCAAATCGGTAAATCGATGATCCTCCATCATGGTTTTTAAGATTTTATTTTAAGATGGTTACGCCAATTTTGGACCCAAGACATTTTTCCTTGATGCATACCTATAGACAATATTATGATGTGCTCATACTTCCTCGCAGACTATGGTTTTCATTTTTGGTTTATTGAATCGTCCCAGATACGATGGGACCCCAACGTAAAGTCCCCCGACGTAAAGTTCCGTAATAGGAAAGAATAAGGTGGATCCCTTATCCACTACCTGATCCCGTATTGTGAGTAATAAAATGGATCTGCCGCGAATTGGAGGGCACCTGTGTATTAGAGTGACGGGAAAGGCTCGGGTTGCGTATTATAGTAACGGGAGGAAGGGTGATTTTCTTTTCGGCTGATAATTGAGGGCGAACCTCCCCACGGAGGAAGGAAATACGGATAGAAAACAAGGACTAGGCGCGGACGTATTCTGAGATACAGCTCTAAGCCCTCCTTATCAACAACAGCCACATGACCATCTTACCGAGGGGTTCCTTAGCGCTATTCCTCAGCTTCCTGCGGTGCCGTTCTTCTCTGGCTATTACTGAAGCTTCTCAGCTCGATATGCCCTACACAATGTGGTTCGGCGAGGTGAAGGAAACGATTTTGTTGTCAAACCTCAAGAATGAATGGAATGGGAAGATTAAATTTTCCTTAGCGGTGAAATGTGTATCTTATTGTACCAATGCGTTGAATTGTGCTGAGGAGCCGCTGATATCAATGTTACAGCAGAATGGCCGAGCTCCCTAGCAAGAGTCATATTTCAGTAGCACGAGGAAGAGGAGAGAATGTGATTAAATACTGGAGACCATCGTTAATATTGAATCTTTTGAGGATTATCCTACACAACGAAACATGGAATAATCTATAATGTATGCTTGTCCGCTCATAGGTTCAAACGGCTGTACATCGCGATGCGCTTTTTTTTTTTTTGCAGAACGATCGTCGTTCATAGTAAATCTGCCGTCGTCAGCAACGATTGATTCTTAAAATTTCAAGGATGGTTAATTTATTTTGATAGGATGTTTGTAATCGAAAAATATATTACTTAACCACGTGATTTGCCACTAAAAAATACCCCAAAATTGTGTATCACATGAGGTACATCCACAACACATAATAGGTATTGTTCAAACCGTTTGCACACATTTGCATTTGTTCCGCTTACTAAAACGTCTAATGACTATTCCTCATGCAATTCCTCGTAAAATTCGAATCTGCAGCAAAAAGATAAAATTGGGAGTAATTTTCCTATTCAATCCACTAATGAATCTTCGAATTTCATAAATAAATATTTATGATTGAAAACTTTCGATTTTGAGTTTGAGAACTACGTAAACCACTATTTTGTTGCAAGTTTTTTATAACTTGCTTTACAATTAAAATAGAAGGGGGTCCTGGTATACTCGTGAATGGAACACATCATACATTCTTGATGTACATAAATATAATAAATATTTTGATGTAAGTATTATGGACATTTATTTGATAAATCCTATCCAAGAGGAAAGGTACATCATCAGCCGAACCACTTTGTGATAGGTAAATTTTGGACTTAGAGAAAGTTTCCATATAACTCAGTGCAAAGTTTCTAAATCTTTTAATTGGGGGAAACTCTGTCCGTTAAAATATCTAATTTGATATTTCACTAAGACGACGTTAGTCAAGTTATCTCAAGAATTTTATATTAAGGTTGAGCTCGGCTTCTTTATGATCCCATGAAGTTCAGCCTACCGCTATACGAGTTAGATTCATTTCTCAGGGCGACACTAAACTTTTTTCTGAGAAAAAGGAGGGCAAAAAGTTTGGAAAAGCGCGGCTTTAACACTAGACTGCCTGTTACGCCGAACACTGGACCAGCACTTATCTTTTCAAGTCTGTTCTCACACCTCTGCTTGAAAGAATGGCAGAACAATGGACGCAGCGAATGATTTTTTTCCAACTCCAACTCAATGACCCCGTTTTTGCACGTCGACCAATACCACGGTTTTCGTGAAAAGGCAATGGAAAGTGCAAAGGGTTGCGGTGACCTGGTTCACTTTAATTTTGAGTTTTTACTTTCCTTACCTGACCCGGAAAATAAATAAAGAGTATTGAAATCGGCCTGAAATGAAATTCCTGGTACTCAGCCAAGGAATGGACTGTTTCAACCAACTATGGTCTAAACCTCGACGGATCTTGTCGAGAGAGCCATTGACAAGCGTAGTAAAATGTCGTTGAAGAAGAAAGAAAAATACACTGCCAAGGACATGGCACAGAAGCATCCTAGTGGCCTTTACAGTATGTCACCATTAAATTTTCAGGAAACTGGAAATGATCGGTTCGCCATGCTCATGACGATAGAATGCTGGGCAACCAACAATTAAAAAATCGTTATTTTCGGGCAATACAAAGCACGGTGGCAAAAAACATTTACCTAAACCCGCCATTTACCCTCACGCAACGGGATTCCTCATAGGGGATCGCCACGGAGCTAATCCGCACAATCCCTGAGAATTTGATCGACATCGGATCAAAATTATGGGAATTATGGCTGTGGCAAGGAAATGTGGACAGACAGACGGACAGATAGACACTAAACCAAATTTGTTCAGGAGGCCCTGAAACGCAAAATGCGAGCGGAAATTTTGATTTTGGAGCACACTATTTTTTTTTAATTTGAAAGTGAAAACAAAGTTTCCGATGCCTCGGAGACTTTGCAATATGCAGCTGCCTTCACGAACCTTTTCTTCAAATTGTACCTACAGAATAATAATTAGAATTATTTTACTGCTAGTTTTTTATAAATATAATTATGTATCAAGCCCATCATCTGATTGAATGGACCATCTATTAGCAGAATAAATTGTAGGAAGGCAGAATATAGAAAATTCAATGACATTAAGACGTTTATAATAACCAAACCTCATAATAATAATAATATAGTACTGCCCTAGATGAGACAATATAACATGGGTACCTCACTAAGCATTCAAAAATTACTTACAAAAATTCTATTGAGGGCAAACATTTTCAATTAATGGTCCGAAATGCATTCACGCTAGGTTCTTCGAATTCGCAGCACACGGAGAACTAGCATTTGGGAAATGGGTTAATTTCAGGTCGATGGGTTCTACTATTTTGTAGAATTTGTTTATTAAATCTTGGTTGGAGAAGCTTTTTGGTGTAGGCACTATTTAATAAACCTCTGGAATCTCATCCCATTGGGGCTGAACTCACCACTGTACCCTCTGTCACCACCCCCCAGAGTAATCATTAAATAACCGAGAAAAATCCGACACCGCAGCTCAGCCTCTGCAAGATGTATTTGCATTAGAAACGTCCACTCTTACCAAGCAATCACTCGTTGCTGGAACCAATCAGTTTTCTAATTACACTCTCGCTCTTCCAACTTGCTGTTCAGCCCAGGATTACGTCCAGGTCATTCGAACGACTCCTTTTCATTCGATGAAATTCTGAAATCTCCATCGAAATCTTTCTAATCAGATTTGCTCTCCGCGAAAGGTAAATTATACTTTAATGTCGAAGTGAACCGTTTAAATCTTTTCGAAGAAACCGATTCCACGACAGTACAAGTTTATTTTGTGCGTTTACATCCGTATCATTTACTTTTGCTGGTGAGTATTTATTGATGAAGGAAGGTAAAGCTTTTTTTTATACCAAGTTGATGAATTTTCGTTTAGGAATCTTGGGAACGAAATAAGTTGTTTATTCAAAAACCTTGTAAAATGGGGCGCATCGATAATTAAAATCAAAGCTTAATTTGTAACAATATTTATCAGGTACATAAATTACGTTACCAGCCCCCAACCACCCTTCAGAATTCGGGAAATCGGGCCAATAGATCGAGAGTCATCGGTGTTGGTGAGGAATTTGCGTGTGCGCTTGAGCATACGCTATACTATTAGTCCTACGGCGATGATTAATATGAATGAATCGATCTGGCAAGCTGACTGATTGGGCGACGGCCTCAATGTTCCCGTCGGGACCGAGGGGTGCAAGTCCGAACATGTAAATGGCTGATGTGTCTTTGATGTTCTCTGATGTAAATCTTCGCATTGCCCTCGCAAGATAACGATTGGCGGAAATGTTCCCGTAGCGTACCTACTGGATGCAAATTTCATCCGTCCCATTCATGGTAATAATACAACAATCTATATGTATGTCATAATGCGAAAAAAGTCTGTAATTACTAGGGTCGTCCAGAAAATAAGTTCTTTTTTTTTAATCAAGTTTTTATTGAAAAACTTGGAACCTACAGAAATTGTACTCGAATATACCTATTATGGATTATCTTTCCATGTAATCCCCGGCGACGTCAATACATTTTGTAAAATCACGGCTTCTATTTTCCCGGACCAGAAAGGAATTCTCCTGATTGACTTTTTGCCTCAAGGTGAAACAATTCGTACGACTAATGCATATATGCAAAAATTAAAAGTGAAGATGAGGTATAAAAACAACTTCTTACGGACCTAAATTAATACCTGCATGAATTTTATGTTGATCTTTGGAGGGTCCGCGTAAACTGAACTAACTACTCCTCGTTATTCACATTTTCAGCATCTTATTGGAGTGGGTAAATTCTGTGTGTCTACCTATTTGTTGAATAGACGTAGAAATCCACGAGGCTAGAACGTGTAATGATGCTGGAAACGGAGCTTGCAGCTTTTGAAGCTCCCTCGTTTGGTAAGACGGAAGGCAAACATGTCCGAGTCCGTTCTCAGCCAACAAGGCAGAAAATTATTGTTTTATCTCAGCTGCCGCATCCTTTTATTTTCTTTCCTCTATTCGTCAAACCGTATCTTTCATTCTATCTCTTTCTTTCACAGTATGTTGTTCAACACAGTCAACGGTACTGAACATCGGAGGAGAAACGAAAATTTGACAAATTGTCTCGTGGAATAGACTGATATTTTATAATTATTATCATAATACCTACCTATCTTTGATTTGTTATTTTCAATAATGAAACATTTTGCAATCGAACAAGAAAAAACTCTTCACCCCTCCACCATCAAAATTTGATGTACTTACTGATTTTATTTATTTGAAATGGGATTGTAATGAAAAAACGACAGTCACGAGTCTGTCGTTGTGACGACAGTCACTCTCTCTCATCTCTAAGGAGTGGAAGGTAGGGGATAGGTACAATCTTCAAAACCCCCTCACTCAAAAACTGTCAAAAGTACAGTTTTTTCACGGCATTGAACAGTTACCATTGAGTTCGAATGAGACCAACCGGAACAACGTAGTACGACTAATCGTTTGCTCCCCATAAAGGCTTAAAAGTTGCTCTTTTAATTGCAAATAGATCATAACTGAAGGCGGAAGTGGATCAAATCATCGAATCCTACCTACTCTGATATGCTTTTTTAGGTTACTGAGGACTGGGGACATAAGTCCCCTTAATGGGACCCTCAATGTATAGTATATTCGTGATCAGCGTGAAAAATTCCATAAGAATCCGTAGAAATATGATTTTTGTCCATTCCGACCATATACTCGAAGCATTGTGGCCGTGCCGACCAATTGACACCCGGATTCGATAGGCCGTCCGATCCTCTTGTTCACAATCTTCGAACGCGGTCATACTGATCCAAAAAGGGTTCCCGGTTCTCGTTTCCCGATCATAATTCTCCGCAGAATTTACAAGGTCCGACTAATAGTTTTCCCTTTGGAGTCCACTCCAGCGTGAATCTTCTGGAAATGTGATTTCGAATTTTCCCTCTTTCAGGGAAGAGAATTTTCTCTCATTAATACGAAATGAATAGTAACTCTCCTTCTCATCCCACTGCGAACCCATCATTGCTGTACCTTACATCGAACGCCCTGGCCTCATCACGGTTCTGCGCCCTTCTTTCCCTGTACCTCTAATGACAGCCGTCTGTCTCCGTTGTTTCGAAGACGGAATTTGTCCAATGAAAAACCCTTTTCGAATCATTGCGCTGTTTTTCAATATTCAACGGGAGAAGTGCTCCAGAATGACCTGCTGTCTTCAGTGACAGTGGGAAATATTATGTAATTTTTCAGGTACATCATAATGTTGTGTAAGAAAGAATGACAAGAACGTAGCTGCTTATTGTTGGTATATTCGCAAACATGAAACCGAAGTTCCAAAGTTGTTAAAAACGAGAATATTTCTGCTAAGTGGTTATTCCAATACAGGTACGGGAAGTGACAGCAGAAACGAGTTGCGGAGGTATAGGAAATTGGCTGGATCAACCGGAGGACCTATTTCTGACCTTATAGGTAGAAACACTGATTTTAATTAAAGAACTCCCACTGTTCATCAGTGTCAGAAAAAGGTTTCGTAAGCTGCAACATTTTATCGAGGTAGGAAAACCAACATGTTTGCTGCAGCACCCATGAAAAACGGAGTGCGATCGCTCGGGGGAAACTCTTTTCCGCCATGGCACCGCACTGTCACTCTCAAGCGCTTTTCCAAACTTGTGACAGTTTAACATGTAAGAAGAAAGAACAGATGAGTGAGTTTTCCCCCGTAGAGATTATTGTCACGTGGCTAAAAACAGCCAAGTGGGAGCACGGCTCAGTGGAAAATATTTACCTATGCAACTTGCATTCAAAAAGGGTTCGGAAGCACCTTACACATGAGGGAAAACCCCTGTGCAACACTGTAACAATTAAACATAGCGATTATGTAGCTTTTTCCAGTGAACTTCATAATTTTTTAAACCAATTTTATAAATACATTTTATTTAATGAGGTATTGTTTTCAAGAAATTCTCCATAGAAATCCGTTTAAGATCACTCTACAACGGTTCCTGAAGTTTAATACTTCTATAATTTATTGATTGGAAGTATATACGACATTCTGTCAAAATCGTTAGAGCTGTCCTCGACATAGTTGCGACATACACAGTTCGATGGTGATTATACTCAGGATAGGATAACATGTTCAGTAATCATTGAATATCCTCTGTCTATATCTTCTAACAAACAGATACGAAGATACGAAGTTGATCACATGATTTTGATTACAATCTTCCAAGTTCGACACAATTAATTTTCGATGGGGGTTATTTTTGGTGGTTTTTGGTTTATGGTGGATATACACAGAATTTTGGCATATTTTGAAACCATTTTTACATTTAATAAAACCTTAACTCCGAATTTTTTATTTTTGCAGTATTGTTTTTTCATCTGCTCCCAGGAGTGGTCACAACAAGGCTTCCACCAACTATGAAGCAACTATGAAGGCGTTGAATTTGTAGGTTGAGAGCGATTTATGAATTGAAGCGGAAAAGGTCTCCAAGAGATGAATTTTTAGGGAGACAAGGTTTAAAATTGTCAGTATGTAAAAGGAGTGCTTGGGAATACGACATCTTAAAAAGGAGGTGAATTAAATCATCGTACCCCCTCGTAGTAAACGACGGGCGGTACTGGAGAGAAATAAAAAATCAACAAATCGAGTCGAAAACGACTTTTTTCCTTCAGCATCCAAGACGTTATTCACATGAAGAAACCGGGGCGAAGGTTGATCCAATCTAGGAAAAGTGGTGTATTGTGAGTGAAGACGGTCTGTCGATCTGTCAATGGGAAGAAAACGCCCTCTGGCCTCCACAAAGGCTAAGGAAGTTACTGCGGTTTCCATCAGCATATTTTTGTGAAGGGGTGAGCCGTCGATGGGAAAAATCTCCTGAACGCGCTATTTCCTCTTTTTTCCTCGTAGGATTTGTTGGTTTGAGAACCTCCCAGAATTCAAGATAGTTGGGAAAATAGTTCGATTACGTTACTTAAATATTAGCAAGGCTTGATTTGTTCTATAAATTCGAAACGAAAAAACGATAGTTATTGTGAAAACTCTGCCAAGTGGAAATAGCACATAGAAAAAATATGAGAATGATATGGCTGGCAATGCACGCGATGAGTTACTTGCAAACTATTTTT
>JAEMON010000010.1:17872266-17883603 GCA_030264115.1 Lygus lineolaris
TAGCCATTTTTCCGCACTGGTCTCGTATCTGATCGTGCCCTCGCATGTTATAGATTGTTATGTAAGGTACCTTCGTATTACTTGTACCACAGCTTCTGCTGCTATTTGGATGAAACTTCGCCTTAATTATACCGTGAAAACAAAAAAAAAATCATTCGTCGTTGGTCATTTGCGATCGGGACCCATTGTCAACACCAGATGATATGAGGCCATTTTTCATTTTCAATTTTCAATTTTTTTTTTTTCATTTCGCCCATTTTTTCGTTAGGAGATAGTACAGGTACCTAGTTTGTTTTTTACACTTCTACCTGTTTTTTACTTCGTGTTTCTACACACTACTTCTTATTTACTTCACTTCTACTTACTTCCTGTTCATGATATTTAAAAGAGACATGTTGGCTGGTGTGATATTCTTGGTCCTTTGGAGGTTCAATGTAGGTGCTATACAATAACGATTAACCACGCTGATCAGTATGCTAGGCACCTGGTAGTTACTAGAAAGAACATCATCAAGGGGGTCTAGGAGATTACTGGGAAAATATTGAGTCATCCCAATCTTATTGGACTGTACGAACGAGGACAAGGTCGCTTCTTTCTCCGATTTAAGCTCGAAGACATCACGAGAGCTACTGTTTGCAGGGGACATACGACCAGCAGGAGGAATCAAAAGAAGACCAACTAGAGAGGCTGTCATTATTATCTCTGCTCCGTATCTGGCTAATTGATGACAGACGAGATTAAGTTGCGGCTGCAGGACAGCCAGTCTCCTCTCGGAATCATACTCGTCCTGGCTCAAAACCACTTACTTATCTCAATCCTATGAAAACTCTAAAGCTACGGTTCGTGATTGATTACATTGAAATCGAGGAAAATTCAGTGTCCTTACCCTAGCCTTGTATATTGTATATAGCCACATACATAATACAGCTAAAAATGTGGAATCCCTGGTACCACAATCAGAATTATCCACAGGATTGTATCAAAGATCACGATTTCTAATTTTGATTGTTTTTAGTATCAATCATTAAGACTTTGATCTATGGAAAGTTGGATTGTAAGATACACATCAGTATCTCATTACACAAACTATTATATGAATCCTTTGATATTTCTCTTAATGATGTCGGGCTGCATTCTGCATATCGTGGGTAAACTATGAGTCCCTATTTGACGATCTAAAGATTTCAGAGGGAAATTTTTATAGCGTGCCAACGTCTAAGCGGTTACGGTTGACCACTCGAGCGAGAGTGAAACCTCTAGAGCCGATCTCAAAGGTTTCCCATCTCTTAATCGGTCTCTTATCTCGGGGATCGTCTCTTATCTTACCCTTCCTAGAGGTGTGTCAAAGCGAAAAGGTCTCGCTCCTTTTGAAGCGTTGGAATCGCCTCAGGGCCTTCCTCGTGGAGCGCTTTTCAACCTTTAGAATCCGCGTCTTTGCGATCGACTTTGACACTTTTTCATACTATAGCGCTTACTCAAACGACTTCCTCCTGGATTATCGTAGCAACGTCACTGTTTCTCAAATCAAGGGACAGTATTGCCTTTATCTACACCTCCCTCATCACCCGAGTTAGGTAGGTCTTACTTTACTACCAAGGTGCTTACCACTCCGCTAACGCATTTTGCTAAGCATTTTGAGAATTAGACAAATTTGAGCCCATACGAATGGATTTTCTTATGTCTAGAGATGGAAAAATTTGGTGAATATTACTGGTAGATTACTGTATAAGAATTTAGGAGACGATACAATAGATCCCTATCACTGTAGATAGGTTTGTTCAAGAAGATAAGTGGAATCAATATCAAACTCTCCACACCGAACTACAAATTTCTGGAATATGAATAATCTACTTATATAATGGAAAATCCTCACCAAATCATGAAGTTTTTGGGTAATAAGTAGATATTTAGTAGTAAGTAGATATTTTTCGATTGGATTCTGGAAATTCTCAATATACTTGAAAAATGTTTCAGTGGTTTCATTTTACAACTGGAATTACCTCAAATGTACTGTGTTCTTCAGTAACGAGCCAAGTGCTTCAAACTTCAGGCAGAAAAATGCACCTACCCTTTGAACTTGATTAATTTTGATCACCTAATTATCCATTATGATATAATAATATATCAATTTTGAAGATATATTCAGGTAAGTTATAAACCTGGAATCAGCTAGATCAAGTTCAGAATTTTAAAAATTGAAAAGCTATTGTTGCATAGGTAACTCACTTGCTCATTGATCATGTTATGCAGTGACCGTTCAGGTACTGGAGCCTGTATATTGTCCCCCAAGTTCATCATCAAAAAGGGTTATTGCAGAACACAAACTAACTAAACGAACCAATCCACATCGACTTGGACAATGGACTTCACCGTTAGTCGAAATCTATCCTGTCTTGGGCTGTTATACTCTAACCAGTTCATAGAGTAACTGTTATGCAATAACAGTTTTTAATAATTATTCTTATCACTCATTGAATGCCGGCTTTGGTTATAAATCAGAACCCCTATGTTCAATGGCAGATTAGACTATAGGGCCTACCTGTATCCAAGCTTGACGATGTTGCGGGCCAAATTGAGTTTTCTGAAGTGGAACAAATCCGTTTCGTCCAAAAGCTGGTCGAGGTAGAAACTGTAAGACGGGTAGCACATGATGTGGTGCCGGTCCGCACACATTTCGTCCGTCTCTTCCATTTTTTCTCAATTTAAATTTACCGCAATTGATGAATACTTGCAACTGAAACTTGCGATCGAAGCTATTTAGCTAATTGCGTTTGAAAACCCTAATGGTATACTGAAAACTTCTCACGCAACAATACCGTGTATGATAACAAACTTCTAGCTATATCTATAATCACTTAGAAATGAAAAAAAATACAACAGTCCATATAAGCTTATGGGGAAGAACTATTTTATCAAAAATTATTGTAATCTTGTCCCTTTGTGGATTTGTTCATGCATGAACATGAAAATTTTCGCGTCATTAGTGAAAAATGAGCTTCACTCATGGGCTATTTGTTTAGAGAGCTTTGAATGCACAATGTGAGTAGAAATGTTGATTTTGCGGAGATGAGAATTTGTTTTCGATGTCATGCTCGAGCACAGAAGTACAGCCCTCAGGAGCGAGGAAGCAAAATGGGGTAATTCGAGTATAGAGTTGTTTTTAATGTTTCTGACAGAAAGATGTCGGTGAGACCTTTTCAAAAGATGCAATATGAAGGGTATCAATCGATCGGAAGTGGACCGAAAACGGGTCGTGGAGAATGAGATTCTCATAGGTCATCAACGCTCATGGAAACCTTTCCGCCCGTTTTGTGACGAAACCACAAGAAATTTCGGGCTGAAAATTGGAACAGTAGTTTTTTCGTCAAAAAAGGATTGTTGTAGCGTAATAAAAATTCGAAAACACAACCCTATAAGTTCGAAGTTCGCCTGGGACTGCCTGAATACGCTCATAAGAGTGCCCCAAAACAATCAGGTTACTTTCTTCTGGATTCCTGGCCACGGAGGTAATGAAGCTGCTGACCTTCTTGCTAAAAAGGGGTCAGAGTCGTTGCCCATAGGACCCGAAGACATTCTTGGAACCACCTAAATTTGTCTGCAGAATGTGGTTAGCAATTGAGAGAGTAACGATCTAGTACCAAAAAAAATCTTGTGCAATACTGGCCTAACCTCCCAGGCCTGAGACAGGCAAAATTATTTACGGCGAACTTGAGGAAAAATGCCGCTGAACTATTAGCTGCCATGTCCAAGAAGGACGCCCAGAAGGTCTGCTAACAGGCCACTGCCCACTTCGATATCGCTTGAAGAAGATAGGCAGACTAACAACGGATACCTGCAGTTTCTGTGAAATAGAAACAGAAGATGTCGAACATATTTATCACGTGCTATTTTTAGATATAGTATCCCTGGAAATGATGTTCTATCTCCTGACTCTATTTCCAATGGGAGAAAGGGTTTTCGATGCAGTCTGTAGGCATTTCTCAATAGATCTTTTAGGTGTCAGTGGAAGGGGGCTAGAAATCAAAATACCCACAAAGTCCTCCTACCTTAAAAAAAATGCGCTGAATCCACATTTGTGGTCGGAAATTAAAAAATCCAAACCACTGGAATACCCCATTGTTGAAACAGTAGTTTTTTTCTACAAAAAAGGATTGTTGTTAGGAAATAAAAAAAATTGAAAACATGAAATTCTGAAGTACAGTCATAATTTTTGAGTGAAAAAACCTACCTACATTATGGAAACTCAAGGTATTCTTTTGTTTCTTTTGGGAGTGAAATACGTAAGCCATTTAATCCCTAAATCTTTCCTCGGTGAAATATTGAGGCAGGTTAGTACGTCCTTCGCTCCTTAACAATCAATATCCAGAGGAATGGGGGAGGGGGTTACGATCGTAGCAATTAAATTAAAATGGGAACATGCGCTGAGGATTGGATTCGTGGGAGGGGTGAGGATTTCGACCGATCGGGTTTTCTTGTAGGGAGAAGTCGAATAAAAAGGTTGTTTGTCGAATAATTTTCTCAAGCTCCCCACTTTCAGCCAATAAATTATTGTCAATAACTTCAGGCAATAAATTGAAAGGTGTCGAATACTTTCCATCAGGTAAATTTATTTTAGACGCAACATGTTGAAAATACTCGGCTATTTATATTTATACGAACCCACTATAATGTTACGTTGAATTATTCAAATATTTTCGCATCCTCTATGGCCAACATTATTTACTCCGAAGAAAATTGAAGGTATAGGTATTTATTTATCTGATATCAGGTTCGATGTTGGAACGAGCGAAATAAGCTATCGAAAGGCCGGCTCAAACAGGAACGCTTTATGAAGGAGGACGCCGAGTTTTATCAATAATTTACCTACATAATTGATTTTCATGGATATAACATCCTCAAATAAGGCAGTACCAATATCACAACATGGAAATGATGAAAAATATAAACTAAAAGATAAATAAAAAGGCGCACTTGAAAAATTTGAATAGGTAAATCAGTTTTTGATAAAATATATTAGAACAATCATTCGCTACCCTGACACATGGAAACGATAATCAAACAATGGTCAGAAAACGTTTCAAAATAATCTGGCTCTGTAGCTTCCCTATTACAGTGCCCAGTCCCGTCATAAGAACGTCAAGATCAAGTTCATTAACCACCTCTATCAAGCACACGTACATTCCTATATATGTATGGACCATCTTCTGTAGACCACCCACGTATTCGCAAAGGCCAGCTATGCTTGATATTGAACGGCTGTATATTGAAACACTTAGCAGAGCATTGTAGGCGAATCAGTTCCTCAACTCTTCCAGACGGAAGAAGGAGCAGGGAGTTGTTGCGCCAAGCCAGTCAATAATCAGCTTATTTCTTTATACAATTTTTCACTATCTTGTAATCCTGGCAAGTGACACAGTTGTTGATCACTCAAAACGAAGTGATAGATGCTAAAATTCTTAACGATCTCGTTCACCAGTTTCCCAGCAGACCGTCAAGTTCTCCCACACCTCTATCAAGTACACTTATTATTTAAAGACAACCATCCCAGAGGCCACCTATCTCTCTACCTATCCTGAAGAGGCAGAAAGAACTAGATCCTGGCCTCATTAAGCGTCGGCCTGAGCTTCAACCAAAATTTCCCAGTAACCTGACCGTCATTTAAATGGTCTCAAGATTCGAAGCAGGATGATTTTCTCATGTCTTCATGTACCAAATTGTCTTCTGCTAATTTTTTTTTGTCTCAGGATGCTATTAGGGAGGATTTCCTGATGTCTTCATGTACCTACATGTGCTCATGGTCATGTGTGATGTGGGTGTGTGTGTGTTTTCTGCTAATTTATTCTGATACCACCGTCTGTCAGTGCTTCCTCGAATTCTTCAAATGCCCCAGAGAGTGGAGGTAATGATTGCGTTATAGCTATACAATCTCTATATCGTCCGCATTTCATTCCGATTGCAGATGGTTCCTCCGGGAATGTGCATAACAATCTGACGGCCAAGAAAAAATTAAACAAACCCATAACCTCACTGGATCGTCTTGTCCCAGTCCGCTACAGACCTCAAAGGAATCTGTCGTAACCTTGGACAGTAAGATTCAGTAACTGACCAATTTCCTCCTATATAAATAGAAAATTGATAAATGGGGAATTCCAAGAGGAAATATTGATTAGTCAGTGAGACTTAGAAGAATTAATATGTGGTGTTATCTGAAACATATTCACGATCATCGCGCTGAATATAGGTAATGCGAATTTTTTGGGGTTCCACACTTGACCCTTCGGTCACTAAATGTGTGGAGAGCAGAGAGGGGGAAAAGCGTTCGATGAAAGACGAGTTGAGGATGATTGTTCGGATTAGAGGGTTGGAAAAAAATGAGTTGGAAGAAAGAAGTGGATGCGTTTGACGGATCGACTGAAGGCTCTTCAACCCCTCACAGCTTGACGAGAACCTGACGTGACGTTGAGAGAGGAGGGCGAATAAGGGCGAAGGGAAGGAATAAGGGAAAAGAGGGACGAATAAGGACGAAGGGGGAGCATTCGTGGAGGTGAATAAGACTCAACAGGTGGCCTAAGACGGCAGTGAGCCCTCTGTCCTCCTGAATGCGAGCAGTCAACCTTGTAAGATTTAGTGACACATGAGCGCATGCCATTAAAATCGGCTGAAAATTATACCTGTGTCGTGAATCCTAGAATGAAGAACTCGATTGGTTTGGAACAGCTTATTAACTTTAATTTACTGAATGGAACATTCATGCATGGAACATGCAGGGGCACAACATCTTTGAAGAAAGAGTAAGTTATGATCTGGATCAGAGTTGGGCAAACGCATTTTGAAACTAATTTTTTTTGGTGTTATTAAGGCTGTAACAACTCAACACTCATGTTATACTAGGTATAATATGTAAACCGTCTGAGACTCTAGAATTCAATAGAGCGGGCATTAATTTATTATATGATTAATTTGAGTGAATAACCAACTAAACTAGAAAACTAAAAATTTAGTTTGAAGGCCATAACTAAATTCGTTTTCAGTTAGTTTTCCACTCCGATTATACATGATATCAATTTCCGTTGGTTCTATTGGATTTAAGAGACAGGAAGTTCCAACAGTATAGAATAACATGGGTGATAAGTGGCTAAAACCTTATTAATAAGTACAGGTACAAAAACAAAATTAGCGTCAGAATAGCGTTTCCCAACACTGATCTGAATGATGCCCATTGAAACTCGTACGAAACACGTGATTTTGGACCTAATTTCACTAATATCATGATCCAAAGACCCATCACCATCAGCGTAGGTAGGTATAATGAAAATATGCTACATATTGCGTAAAAATATGCTAAAAATATTCCGAAAATATGCTGATTCATAGAGAAGCATGCCTACCCACTGTTTTCTAGTTCGATTAATGACTCGTATATGTGCCATTGTGATTTAAATTTCCCCTCTAGTAGGTAGTTACCTGTAAAAAGTCTTAGTGAAATCGTATTGATTCAGGAATGACATTCTAAACTGATGTCTGCCTCGCAGTGAAATGCCGGTAGCGGCCTTGGATCGCTGAGTGTTAATAAGATTGACAAACGTTTGTCTTCCTGTTAGAAAGCCATGAGATTTGTACTCTCCTAACCATTAGCTGCTTTATAGCTGGGTGACAACGCTCTCCCAACCTTCCCTTATAGATTGACATTGTGGATTTTCTGAACTACGGAAGGTATGTCTCAAACCCACTGTTGTGATCTTCTATTCTTGGAAATGTGAAGTTCTTGTTCATTCTTGATGACCATACTGCTAAAATAGAAAACTTCATGGAAGTAGTTTCACGATAAAGATGTGGTTTATTAGACGTATGCAATTTAAAAAGAAACACGCATAAATCATTACATCCAATCCACAAAACACATGAACGCATAAATCATTACACGCATCCACAAAACATGGCTTTTGACACATTTCGCGTGTTTTAGAGCACTCAAACTTAGCATGATGGTTCATTTTACAAACAATTTCAGGTAGAATCCATATCTCCAAAAAATGTGGGTTATCTGAAAATTTTCAATTTTCTCATTAAATTTCGATTTTCTTTAACCACGGACCACAGAGTGCTTCGGCCTCATATCTACCTACTTGAATAGGTATATTTCAACTTTCTATACATGAAGGAATATCTATGGTGAACATAAAAGTCCTCCAATTTTTATTTGATTGCTTATTCGATTGCTTGCTAAGTTGTAGTTTCAAAAAATTTATTTTCCGTTTCTGTAGACGACGTACAAAAATTACTCCTCTTATTTTCTTATAGCAACAACCTATATCGAAACAACCTCGCAATTCGATAGTCCCAATCGTGCTAAATGTCCTCAAGACATTCAGAACAGTGTCCAATAAAACCCGTGGCCAACGAAAGGGACAGCGATGGAAAGAACTATAAGTAGTCGACGACGCGCGTTAAGTAGACAGGCGGACTGCAATGAAAAAATTCCTCCTGGCGGGAGCGATCCAACAAAGAGTGTTTGAAACAACAGTAGGGGCCTAACATTGCGAGAAAAAAGGGCCGTCCAAGCCAGCCAGGACACTTGTAGCATAGCGAACAAGCGGACGGCGGACTTGATAGCAGATACCACCGCGCGACGGCTTCCTTCCTCCGTCATCCCTTTACAACGCCTCCACTGTTGGTTTTGCATTTTTTCCTCCTACCATTTTACGTATTTTCTGAGCGTTTTCAGCCAAGTGATGAACATCTACGAAAATTTGAATCAATTGTTGATTATTTTCACTTTCCTCAGCCCATCTGAAGGTGAAAGGAAAGTATTGCGATCTGCAGAAAGCGCAATTTCTGAAACACCATTTTTAACTGGTCCTAATCGACGTCTGATCAATTTTCTCCACGTTTTGGAAAATTGTATGTAAGCCCGTATGTATGTATGTATGTGTGTACGTATGAGCACGATTGCGGCCCCTACGAAAATTATTTAAAAAATTCCGATTTCGAGTGGTTTCTACATGTCTGAGGATGATACCCTAAGAATTTCAGCCCTCCAGGTCAATTATTAGGGGGAGACAATATTACAACTAGGTGAAAAAACGTCGTTTTTAGCCCATTTTTCAGCTTTTTTTCCAAACTGCTCTAACGATTTAGATAAAATTCACAGGACTTACTCCTCTAACAAGTAGAAACGAGTTCCAATACCCCTCATCTCCACAAAAATAGATTGAGGGCCGAAATCAGCGTTATAACCCCCATAAATAGCCATTTTCAGGTTGATACGGGTGAAGAAAGTAGTGTGAAGCCTCAAACCAGATGTTTTTTATTTAGATAGATGTGAGAAACACTGCACAAAAGACTTTGTCTTTTCCTTCTCCTTTCATTACTTTTCCTTACATTACTTCCTTACTGGCCTGCACAGGGCCGGCCCGACCCATTTGGAGGCCCCAGCATGCGCGCCACCGTGTACCCCTCATCTTCATCCACTTTGTGTATATGTAGAGTATTTTTTAAAACCCAAAATCCGCTATAAAGAGGCCTGCTGGGCCTCTGGCTCTTAGGTCGAGGGCCCCTGGCTGCCGTCTTGCTCGCCTCGGCCTCTGGCCATGCCAGCACCTGCATGAATCAACTGCTGCAGCCTCAACTTTGGTGTGAAAAGGTTTACACAAAAGGCTTTATCTTGGTTTGACAAGGTTCCAATTGCCTAACAACTAAAGTGCCTCTTCTGTTAGAGACATGATCCTGTTCATCCAGTTACAATACATTGGAGTACATCCCTATAGGCAATCATTTTTTAACAATTTCTTCATTATTTATCCGCTTTGTTGACATCTTGACGTAAGAACAACTCTGAACAATCAAGAACACTTGCAACCTTTAATGCAATTTTGGCTCATCTCCATGCAGTCATATTACAGTCTTTAGAATAAATAAGTTTGAGAATCATGATAATCTCCAAGCTGATCAAGAATCAACAATATCGATGTGCCACAGGTAATTACAGCAAACTTACTTAGAGTTATGAAAGGAGTTCGAATCGCCATTCACACATCAGCAGTATCGTGTTCTCTTCACACGTCCTTGCTTACTATAAAGGTCGTTATGTAGAGCTACAACTGCCTCCAGGTATTACATACAGCTTTGCTATAAGAAATTTAAACCACTTTTTAGTGGAATAGATAGCTATAATATATTTTCAAATTTTACACTGTAAGCTAAGGGAGTCATAGTTGTATTACTGATAATAGATTGATATGATTTGATGTGTAGGTACGTATATTGTGGATGCGGATATTTAGTGTCCCTCTCCTCTCCCATCCCATGATCAGACAAAACTAGAAAATTCAAGGTTTTTTTTCAATTCTGGCTTTGATAACAGTAACGTAGATCGGTAATAGGTAGTTGGCAAAGGTTTCCTCTCAGTCGATACCCCAAAACGAGGGTATGTATTGTCTTGGAATTTTTAATGATTCCTAAAATTCAAACGGGCAATGAAAAGTTCCAAGAGCATTTATTTCCCGGCGACCACAAATCATCGGAGCTGAGCTCAACTGACCTCCCGATAATGGAACGCGCCGTTTGGAAAAACCAAACCGCTGGTTTGTGGAAGTTCCAACAAAGGGGAAAACTCCACGTACAGGTACTGCAGGTTCCATTAATCAACCTTGTGGTTGTGGACAGTGAACTCAGAGACAGCTCGAGGCTCAAAAATAAATGCGAAAGCCAATTTGGGTGTTGGAGGAGTGAGTTGTATTTCGACGATTCCACCAATTGTTGTCTAAAGTCGGTTATCTCAAGAATCTTAATGAAAGCTTTCCAAAATGTTGCTATTATTGCAAGATATTAACAAAAAATGTTTTCCTCCAAAATCAGAATTTCCACTTCCATTTCCAACTGAAAATAAAGTCGAAAGTTATCTACCTAGATGCATTTGTACATTTAAATGTTAAATTGTAAAATTATCAATTTTATTCCGTGTTAGGTACTTACCTACCTTTACATACATGTAGGAAGGTACCAAATGAATGTAAAACTTTAATTACCCTTCTGTTATTCCAACCCCCCGTTCCTCTCTTCACCCATCCATTAATGTTGAAATTTCCATTTTTTCCCCTCCTAAAGAATTTTTATTCCCAAGCAAAGTTCAAATTTCCCTAAAAGGGGAAATTTCCCTCCATCTAGAAACACTGATCACAGGAGGACGTGACTATAATTTCGACTTCTAACGTGAATACGAGACTTCCCTGCATTTGGTAGTGGTCAAGGTAATCGCCTCTTTTTTCTGAAACGGAAAGAACCATTTCCGTGACACTAAAGAGAATTTAGAATAGAGTGATGGGGGGGGGGGGGGGG
>JAEMON010000010.1:17893519-17911684 GCA_030264115.1 Lygus lineolaris
ACCATCAGTGGGGTAAAGAAAGAAACGTCAACTCTGAAGCAAATTGTTGTTTCAAGAAATTACCCTAACGCTCTCTCGAAGGCACTGGCACTACCCTAGACTAGGGTAAACTCCCGAAAAAAGGCCGCACTGAATTTTAAAAAACGCCTTTTGATCGCGAGCGCGGAAAAAGGCGTTCTGGCGAACGAAAATCGCGAACGCACGAGAATGGCGCGGGAGTTACGACTGAGCGACGCGCAGTCTGACGGATTATATATATCCCAAGCCATTTGAAACAGAGCTGAGGAAGGAACGGATGGTAGTCTAGGGGGAGGGGTGTTTCCGGGTAAATAGGTATTTCTTCCAGCTCCGTTGGATGAGTTAACAGGAGTTTTATAACTGGTCTAATAAAGAGAATATATGCCGTAGTGAAATGTGTGTTTCAAGTTATTGTTTTATAAGGTTCAACATTAGCCAGAAATTTCGCCGTACTTCTGGAGATAAGGAGCCCCTTATATTTGTGGTAGATAAATTTCGATCATCAATCCCTCACGACCGCGAATGCTCAGGTTTAGTTAGCAAGGCAGCTGTTGAGGTAGGAGCCTTCGATAGTTCCCCATCATAGGATTTAGATTAGATGCTTAGGAGCACATACCTATTAGTAATCTGAAAATAATATTAATAATGATATAATTAATATAAAAATGTAATCTGATCGAAAATAAAACACGAAAAAATGAAATGCCTTCTTGAAAAAGAATTAATGAACACTGGCTTTCAATCGAAAATAGAAATGAAACGAAAATTAAATTTAAACTAGATTCAAACTGAAAATCCAAAATGTTCGAAAAGGCAGACAAATGGTACTGGAATGTAAGCGTTATAGTGCCCACTCAACCATGTAGCTTTACAATCTGTAAGACAGGAAGAAATAATGATGGCCTGCTGTTGATGGTAAGACAAGTACAACGCTTCTATCAACTTGGACTATTAATAATTATAGCCTCAGTACAGTACACCAGTTCACATACTTCAGCTTTATGTGTATTTGCACAGGTATTTAAACTTAGAGGTCCGAATTATATTCGCAATTAATAATCACGAATTCTCCAGGTATAATCGGAGAATAACCACAACAATAGTAATATAATATTACTAATATATGGTTGGTGTTGTATGCATGGTAGGTCGGTGATCAGTCGGAATCTTGGCGATGCTCATCCCTTATCATCAATGTCAAGTGGCCTCCCATAGAAGTACATTTGTGTCATTAAAGAAACTTTGTCTCCGAGTTGTAATCGATATGGACGGGAATACCGGATTCCAAAATCATCTCCCTGGAACTCACCTTCATGCTCAAAATTCAGAACGTTTTGATCTCTATAATCCCGGTTGTAGTGTTCCTAAGACATGTCCATAGTTTCACCCAGTTTTGATCACGTATGGAGTCAATATTGTCCAGGAAACTGAGATTTATTCCTAAAGGGATAGTTCCGCTAGTGATAAGAATACAATCATTGTTTACGTACCTGACTGGATCTAGCAAGTTGAGTACAGGTGGCGAGAACTTCCGATGTACTCTCTCGAAGGCCTGATGATGATTTCCCTACATCGAAAGCGCTTGCCACCTAGTCGGCTAGTTAGCTACCACGGATTCTCTAGTATGGTATATGAACAATCATGTTTATTCCGTTTCTATGGGCCCAAAACTACAATTCTAACTTCCGGCTCAAAGTTGAGAATTATCCAGGGTCTCCCATCCAATTTGGAATCATTTAAAGAGGTGCCAATAGGGAACGATGAAGTGGACTATGAGATTTTTAGGTATAGGCTCTCAAATTATGTGATACATAAATTATTCAAATGTGGGTGTCAGGCAAAATTGCAACAACCACCACAGTTTCAAGAGTATTTACACAATAAAATGAGGTTTTCCCAGTATTTCATAGCACTATGAACGTTCTTAAACAATACAAGATCATTTATTATTAATTGACACTTAATATCTTTGCATCAATGACGTTTCTACACATCACTTATAATAATAAAATCGAAAGTAGGTATGTCTATTCATAGAGTTGAATTATCAAATGTTGAGTTTCTTCATCGTTTCACTATACGGTTGGCACAATAGCGTATACGCTGGGGTAGGAGTTCTCTATTCTTGACCTCAAATTCTTGAAAAGAATTGATTAGTTACCTGTCAGTGGGTATGTTAAATATCCGTGGATGTCCTCCTTCATCCGTGAACGTGGGTTTCGTTGGCGACAACCAATGAGTAAACACAATTTGGTTTCCCAGTTGTCAAGCAGTTCGATTGGTGGGTTTGGTTGTTGGTTGTTGTCTGGTTGTTGGTTGGAGTAGGATTGTTGAACTTGATGAACGTTGAGGTTTTTGTATGTCTTTGTTTAGATAGGTAGGAAGTAGAGCCATGAATAACCAATCACGCGAGCGAAGCGAGCATTGATGCTTTCTATATGTTTTCACCATTTGATGGGTGAGGGTTTTCTTTTTCTACATGGGTAGATACGTACTTGGTGAACGGGGACGTTCGTATAATATGTTCTTGTAGTATAGAAAATCACGCGAGAGAAGCGAGCGTTTAGGGATCTAGGCAACCATCCGGAAAGTCAGTGGGTAGACTTGTGGGACCGTGCAACGCACGGGTAACCTGCTAGTATTCCCATAAATCCCCGTCATTACTGAATACCACAAAGGACCCCTGTTAGTACACCTCGTGCGGAATTTAGACAGGCCGATAGTGTGCTTTATTCGCTTCTGGCCAGTAAGTCTTTGAACGAGAAATCAGCGAAATAGTACTGAACAGTGAAGGGATACTTAGTTCGTTGGAGGACGGTTTGCAGACTGATTGGCAGTGTCACATGCGATCCCAAGTCTCGCCCGGTTGACTCAATACGGTTAATTTACGCCTTTTGACTCACTGGCTAATTGCCGTTACTGGACAAAACACGATGAAGCGGTGGTTCACTCCGACTGTACCGTCAGTTCAGAATTCTTGGTCATCAGTCGGAAACTTCATGACGTAAATTATTTTCCTGAGAGATCGGGTTTCTGACTCTCCTACAGTGTGCTATTGTTTCTTTTATTGCTTTGTCACTACCGGATGACTTCGTAGTAAAGAGAACGTTGTCCACCGATTTCTAAATTCCTACTTGCTTTTTCCGTGTCAAAGCTTGCTGCATGATTTTAGTTCGGTGTCTGTCAATGGTCACTTCCTTATCCCAGGCTCTACTATACGAAATCATTCTCCGATTTTGAAGAAATATTCAAGGATTGTGCGAGTCAATCCCTGGACGGTCCACTAATAGGTGGAGCAAACGTGAATTTCCTAAAAACAACAGTTTCTGAGTTCCTAATGGACCGATTTTGCTCAAATCCGAAGGACATTGGGGGATGACTCCAAGACGATTGCCTATGAATTTTGTCACAATTGGATCAGTAAGCTATTACCCATCATGGCAAACTTGAACTTTTTTGTCGTAGCCATAACTTGGGAACTATACCTACTATCAATTTTTGTGACATTTACACTAACACTGATTCTATACGACTATGTTACATAAGTGAGGAAGATATTCTTTCCACCCAACTAGAGAGACTTTTTTTTTGTCTTCCAAACGGGAAAAGTAGCAGGAAATAAAGCTTGATTTAACCTATGATTCGGGGCTAAGTGTTAATCCCCCCTATGCTGGAATAAGGATGAAATGTGAGAGCGCTGATTAAACAAGAGCTCAACCATACCGTTGGAAAACCACTTTAGGACCTATGTGGATCAGCCGGGATTGTAAGCAGGCCTTCCCGACGGTAGAGTCAACGACAGGTGGATGAAGGCGAAGAGCCGATGAGGATTCAAAGGACTCTCTTTTGCATCTTAAAGATCACATGGAGATTCCTCGGACCAGCCAAAAATAAGATTCCATACCGAGCACGAGAGAGGAACACACCACAGTTTGCTGTGTAAAGTGTTTCTTTGGATACGACTGTTCTAGCTTGCAAATCGCTTAGCAAACACTGCTCGACTGTAAATCACGAGTGTGGGATACGAAGTTGAGGTGCTCAGCCACTTGAACACCTAGGAAGGTCGCACTAGATGATGAGGCACATCCGAACCATCAAGTCCAATAGTAGAAAGACAGCTATCAGATTTGCAATGAGCTCCAAACAAGATACACTTAGTCTTGCCGGCGATAAGCCTCAGATGATTAGCCGAAATACAGTTGGACAGAGCAGTACACTTTTCTTGGTTAAGTTCAGTAAAACGCTAGTATCAGTTTGCCGAATCCAAAAAATTGGTGTCGTCAGCGAAATTTACTACTAATGCATTGTCACCATACAAATTAGGTACTGAAATCACACAACAATAACTATAGTTGAGCCCATGTATGGGTGCAGTTTATTATGGTCAAAAAACTGAAAATAAAATCACACTTAAGTGGTCCGTGCCCCTGGAGAATAAAAACTTTTCCACTAGGTAGGTACCTAATTTTATTATTATCAACCATCAAAAAATGAAATTATTTGCCAACTATGTATATATCTATATACGATATAGAAATGAATTCTGTGTGCTATAATGGAAGCGGCTATTTCCATTCGATCGGACTTTGTTGAGCGAGACAATAGAAACAGCTCAACACGAATAGAAGATTAAAATCTCAAAACGATGATTTCATCAAATACAAATTTGAGCTGCGTCACAATAACGTGTTGGTGTATTTCACATCATTTGGCGGAGATGAGTAATTCGTTGGTTTAAAAAGAAAACTGACGTGTTAACTTCGTTTCGTCATCCGTCTTTATTCTGGTTTTCAATATGATTCCAATGAATTCCACACTGAGGTGTTAGTGCAGCAACTGAGGTGACGTGCCCTGTGGACATATCCTAGCTCACTTAAAGCGATGGAGAGAAGCGGACCTGCCGCAGGCGAACATCAGGCTGACGGCTACTCTAGCGATCCGGTAATAACACACCTATCATCCCAAAAATGAAAATAATATTTATCATCCCGATAATAAAAATACAAGCCATGAGTCATGACGAAAGGTAAGCAGGGGAGAGGCATTCGAAAGTTTGCTCTCAGTGTCGAACGAAAATGAGAAAGAAATTAGGAAGTTTAATTAGCTCCCCCAAAATAACTTGCATGTTTGTACCAATCATGAAAAACGCTTCCATCTGAGTTTCTGTGTTTTACGTCCGAGTTTCAGGCTCCAAGTTGATTTGTACCTTCACAAGAGGAAGCAATTATTGTATCTGGAGAAGTTCCATTGGTTCTCTAAAAAAACAACTTGTCTCGTAACTAGTCGGAATGTAATGTTAACTCATTCTATCGTAAAGCCAATCCCATTTTATTCAATATTCATGCAGCTACAACTGTATATGTATGCGTGGTCTGGGAGTGAGTATCGGTGGACTCCGTTTCAATGTCATACAACATATTATGAAACAATTATTCTAGGTTTTATTTGTACGTCGATTCTGTAAAGCATATGAAAACCAGGATACAACCATTCCAGCTTGAATATTCACGTCGTCTGTCTTTACTTGAAGAATAATACTCGTATTATATTTACTGGCCGGTTTCCCGTGTTATCACGCAGGGCCTAAGGCGAAAATTGCAAGTGTGCAAGAGTCATATTAATTTATGCCCCTCCCGGGGGTCTGGAATACCCCCCAGGTAAAAGGGGGGGGGGGGGGGGGGTCGGGGGCTTTACTGAGACAATTAATCAACTGTATCACTGTATCACTTAATCAATTGACTGAGACAGCTCGTTTTCAATTGATAAAATTGAAAGGCCGTTTTTGAAATTTAAGGTATAAAAACACAGTTTTTGTGCACTTTTGCGCCTTCCAGAACATTAAATTTATGTCCCTCAATTTGATTTATTATAGATTGCCTTGATTGAATGAATACTCTTTCTGAAAGCTTCTGGGTCAAGTTACAATGATTTTTACACTTATATTGCAAAGTACTTTCAGAATAAATAGCTACTGCGGGAATCACCGTCCACCGAACCTAAGATAAATATCCATATCTCAGGGGTAAAAGAAAATAAAACAACAGAACATAGTGAACCAATAATTACAGAGTTTAATAATGGCGCACACACAACAAAGGTTTACGAGCTTATTAAGATAGTTACATAGTCTCGCTCACGACACGTATTTTAGATGTGTATAGAGTGTGTGGATCTCGTTTTTCCTTGAAATTCAACTATAATAGTTTAGAGACAGAGTGTTGCCTCAGAATTTGCAAAATTTATTCATTTTTTCAACCAAAATTGCCCAATTGTATGCCCCTCCAAAAGGCTCGAGTGTGCGGCTGCATACGTAGCACACCGGCCCTGATCAGCTGTCCTACGAAGGGTGGATCAGGATTTGTTCTGATGATGATTTCGCTCTTGGCTACTCATTACCTCACCCCCTTGCGCTAAGAGGAGATCGCCTAAAAACCCAACGCGGGGCATACCTACAATTGTCAGTATTTCACCTAAAATAATTTATAATAGAATAATAATAATAATTTTTCAGACTAGAGTACGAAAAAATATTAATAGTATGTTACTGATAAATATACCTAGTATAATAACTATCTGAATCCAACTTTTGTGAAGGCCAATCTTCACCACCAAAGGAAAATATTTCCACCAAAATAATGAGTTACAAAGTGAAATCGATTTCTCCGGTTAGATCATCATCAACGAGGTTTTTACGTGAAATTTTCAAACTTCTTCTGGATGTTTGATGTTTAAAAAAAGGTTCAGCTCGATCCCCTGGTGACAAATCTGGTATGGCAGCACGATTTGGTAATCTTTTCCTGAGAGCAATTTCTGAAGCAAATAATTTTTTTTTCGGGTTTTTTTTTCTAGCGATTTTGTAACTCCTTCATACGTCATGACTGTATGAGTATAGGTTTTAAATTAAATTTTATTCACCAAAGTTCCTTTTACATCGACTATAAATATGCTTACTTTTTAATTTTGATGGACTGACTTTTCTCTCAAAAATTTAAATTAATTATTCACAGTTGCTTTCACTTTTAAATGTTCACGTTTCGGCCTAGCCCTAACAAAATAGATCAGAATATCCCTACCTACAATAATATTATTCTTATTTGTCCCCACTCAAGAAGTTTACAAATTTATTGGCGAAAGAATTTGATTTTTTTCGTTGTCTTTAGCTAGGTACGCCTACACTATTGAACATGCCGTAGATGATGATTTCCCCTAAAAATGTATTGTTTATTCTAATAAAGGAGTTCTTGTCAACCTAATTATTACAAAAAATACATAAGTAGACCCCCTACCTTCCACCACAGAACCTCTTTGTTGATGTTCGCGTTTGGCCATCTAATGGGCCATCAAATGGCATTCAACCCCCCCCTTCTCACAATTTTAACAAGGGAAAGCGTTCTAATCATTCTCCTTACACCTTATTATAATGATTCAGTAGCCCGGAAATATTCTCTGGAGGAGTTAAAATAAAACCACAGTTTTCAGTTTCACCGACCAGCTCCCTAAAGTGCCCCTTCATAAATTTTTAATTATCATCTTCTCAGAGGCTGTAAGAGTCTTTTTTCCCTGTAAAGAAGAATATTTATGGATGTTGAATATTTGAGGAGGGCATTCTTCTCTGTTATTGGCACTCCGTTATTCTTTGTAAACTGCTGCTCCCGCTGCTATTTTGAGCAAGATATACAACAAGCGAAAGACATTCTCACATGATATACTTATTTTCAAATAGTACCTCCATATTCAATAGTAGGTACTATGTTACTTTCATTAGTACCTACAAAGTCATTGCGATCATTTTCGATCATACAGGTAGTCAAAGAGTGTTAACAATTTCAAGTTAGATAGTAGCCGACTGAGGAAAGGATGGTAATTCAATCAGCCGAAAATCCTACGACTCAGTATTCACGACTAGATGGGTCCGTAGTGCCTTCGGACTGTTATGATAATAATAATAATAATAATAAATGTTATGATAATATGATAAACGTGGCCCCCGTAATATATTTATGTCATACAAACATGTTTGTATGACATAAACTTAATTCTTCATTACACAAGACAATCACTATGTAAAGTAATTTTCCAATTTTTCCACTCATCTGATCAATTTCTTCGACCCGTAGTTATGGGCTAAATCTAACCGTAAATGTACTCATTTATGACTCGAGCTTTTCATGTACTTTTAAACTGGATGTCGTCTGTTTTGGGTTGTTCGTCCCTGTTATATATTATCTCCTCCGAATTACCTATTCGCACTCCATATCAATTTCTCGTTCTTCCGAGTAAACACACAACCGCCCACCACTGATGATTTTGTTATCTTGCCCTCCACCTGCTAGAGTTAATTAATTTTCATTGATGAAGAGGCTCCAATTCGTTCGCTTATTAATATTGTCACCACTCATCACTCATACCTTAAGTTTTATCTGAATTAGCAATAAATTATTCTCGTGAATATATAATAATCCAAGTGCTGGTGGTACGTGCTTATCAAAACAATTTAGCACAAACTAGGTGGGAAAAAAGAAATCGAGTGTTTCAGGATGTTAAGAGTGAGACTCTTCACTCGACCTGATCAGGACTTGAAGAGTTTGTGGATCGCTCGCACGTAATTTTGAACACTGAATGGAATAGTGACCATACAAAATCATTACAACTAGTCAACTGTTTTAAACAGTAATTTTTGATTCATCAAAGGTAAGGAAGCCTTATATTTTTGGGATCTACCTTTCCACCCGAATTTTGCTGCTACAAGAACAATGGTCTTAAATCTGAGCATAAATATTCGGAAAATTCAATAAACTCAAGATGCATATACATTAAGAATAAATTTTTTATACCTACACACTACATAGGAAATTAATATTTTATTATTAAATCATGTTGTTTATGCGGTTATTGTTGTTAAACCCAGCACGACACTTACATCCATTGCATTTTGGTCCATTTGTTACTTTTCTTTCTTGACCCCAAGGGTAAAGGGAAAGTATTGCAATCGTCCTCAAAATAAAATTTCTGGAACTGAGCCAGGAAATGGGTTTATACTAAAAGCTCGAATCATATCTTCACGTTTATCTATTTGGCAATACCTTTCTGTACTCCCCACGCTTCAATAAATTATTATGGTTCGAGAAATAAAATTCTGAAAAATATATATGAGTCCATGAGCTCCTGTTATTTTTCGAAGATCCATCTACATTAGAACTTTCTGAATAAACTGTTTATTAATAATCATATTGTACACAGTTCAATTAAATGCAGTTGTCTGTTAATCTACCAACGAAGGGAGCGAGGGACGAAGGTACGCTCCCGACATATGCGAAGGGTCAGGCGGACGTCATATCTGATCCCCTTTTCCAGGGACATTTCAAGTTGGGTCCAGGGCCAAACTCCATTATTCATCAGTTTGAGGCGAACGTGTGGATTCGGAAAACTTTTGTAGGCCACTTCCCGGTGACAACATGCTTCCTAGAGTTCCTATTTATTTTCGGGCATCACATTACCAGAGTGACGACTCGGTCTTTAGAATTCGTGTAACAGGATTGATTGACAAGGTATTCGAGATCAGCTTTACCTTCGAGAAAATGAGGTCTTCCCTGATGGCCAACTGATTCCTAAAGTTGCTAGGGACGGTTAGTTTTAAGAAGTAGGGAGGGATTCGAGGTCAAAGAGTTCAGAAATAAGTCCCGTTCATGCAGCATTTGGGGGAATGAGCGAATTTTAGAAGAATGATTTTAACCGATTTGGTGGGTGATTCTTACAGGAAATTTTCCGCTGATTCCGAATATACCATATGTTTCTATGTTTAAGATGGTAATTCACACCAAAAACCTCATAAACGTCCCATTTTTTAGCGATTTTTGACTCTAAATTTTCAAAATTTGAACCCTTGCAGGACTCCAAAAATTCTGGCTAACGAACTCAATCTTTCTTTTGATATTATTGACATTTTGAAATTTTTTCAGATTTTTAGCTCGATTCCTCGGTCAGATATCGTCTCGAATGATACACACATATAAAAAAGTGTTAAATTTCAGGAATCGTTTTAGAATGGTCTGAAACGGATTTCCATGAGGAAAATTTTCAAAAATTTGCAATGTTACATTTTGAAGCCATTGCATTTCCTTCGACAATTCGCAAACAGTTTAGAAAGAAGGATAGAGAGGGTGCATCAAGGACGGGAAAGAAGAGACCTAAGACTCCTCCATAAACTTCGCCTCTTGGGGGCATGGACCTGGACAGCCAATGGGATTGTGATGCCTACCAGTATCGATATATACTATCGACTTCCAGTTCTAATTGATTAGTTTTGAAAAGCTGGCATGATAATATAATGTATCATATAACGGGCCCTATATTCCACTCAAATTCGAATATTTTGACAAATTCGGAAAAGAAGTTTGAATATGAGTTTTACTACAGTTTCGGAGGTTAACCTCGTCCGCCATGATTTTAGGCTCCGCCTTTCAGTGATTACTTGCTTCAAAAGCTCTCATTGGCCAATGGTGATGTGCCATAATAAGTCCTTCTTTCTAAACTACTCTTTTCTTAAAGGCAAACTACGGTCAAGAACTCTTGGAGGAGTTACCGAAACGAACTAATGAGCTCTTCATATTCATAAATAAAGAATAAAGGTAGAATCAAAGATAGAAGATACTACGTGTAGGTATAATCTTGAAAGGTCGTTCCTATTGTATGGTACGATCAATCCACTAATCGATAATATTTCACAGTCAATTTGTTCAATATGCAATCTTTTGTTTTTTTAAATGTTTTCCATAATGATCCTTTTTGACATAGATATGTCTTATTCATTCATTTATTTAGAGAGAACCAAGGTCGACCAAGGTCGAGGTTGGTCGATAGGTTCCAAGAACCTATCGACAATCGAAGCATATACCATAATGCATCTACTGGACGAGTGAACGTGTTTTCCAATAAAGGAAAGTGCAATTAATAATGCAGTACAGCGGTTAAGTCCAAGTTCAATTTAACTTATGTGTTCGAAACGTGAAAATCAAAACGTAAGTACCTACTCAACTTGCCAACAGGTTCATTAAAGCAAGTCGGCAGATGCGTGATTTTGATAACAGGTCAGCGATCGTCAAGATGGAGTTGATTTATGAATGTTTGGCTACTTCCGTTATTCAAACTCTCTCTGGTTTGCCGTGTGGTACTACATATATGCGTATATAATAGCAGTCATAACAGTGGCTATTTCTGTACCTTAATGAAGACTTTTAGAATTAGCGCAAACTTCCTGCACCTGCTGCTATTTTCTCCACGTTTGTGTTTGTAAAGCGATATCAATGTCCGCTTCCGCAATAACCTTCCCATCATATTTTCATAGACCCAATTTCATTCATCTTTTTAATAGAGTAACTATATGTCACCATGAACAAATTGGTCTATGGTAAATATTTGAGACGCACACTGGAGTTCTACAATGTTATTTATGACAGAACATCCTTTGCACTCTTATAATGTATATTATAGGTACTAGGTGATTTTTAGATCAAGTTTACAAAAACAGGAAGTTTGAATAACGTATGCTCGGTTATCCGAATGTTTAATGCAATTAGGGTGACTAAACCATTGGTCGTAGGGTTGGATCTTAGGCAAAGCATTTGGTTTTTTACGAACTCTGAGTGAATCAGCTGAATTTCAGATTGTTCATGTCATCACTCAAAGGCATGTAATAATACGTTGAAAACGATTCGGTGCCTACGCCCCTAAAGTAGGTACATTTGCAGGTAGTTAGTCATGATGCTTCCACATTTAAGTAGTTATCTTTTCTTTTCTCTGGTACGCCCTAATTATGTTATAGTTAGGGCCATAGAAGAAGTTTTGCTTCTCCTGTTGCTACGGCAGTGTCATTTTCTCATTCTACACCTACCATCGTCATAATAAATATCATCAATGATGGTATTGAAGTCGGTGATATCCATAATCATCATATCAAGAAGTTTTCAGCTCTGGAGCCCTAGTGAAAACAATGATCCCTCCGTTCAAAGATGAATGAGATGATGGTTGCAAAAATGTGATTACAGGGTTCCCTCACTTGGCTCGCAACATCCAAGAGTTTCGGGAACATAATCTCGCCTCTTCAACGTATACATAATTTTCTTGAATCTTTGAACGTACCGCGTGAGTCATTAGTGAGATTCTCCGCCCTCCCAGTTGGTTAACTAACCGTTTAGAGATCATTCAACTTTGTATCTTCCCCCGTTCAAAACTACCTTCTAACCTTCAGCATTCCCAGTAACCAGGAGCGTGGGTTTGGACATTTCTGTCGTCACTTCTTCTTGTGAGAGGTAAGAACTCTTCAGGATTGATTCTGTCAAACATAATACTGAAAAGCGTGAAAAATCTTCAATAATAATACTTACAATACAATAATAATTACAACCAACAAAAATATCACCTACTTTCATGCACTTGAAATGCCAGCAGTTAAGACAGCAGGAAATTTAGGTAGGTACCTAGCCATTTTTATTTACGCTTTTGCGCACATTTCTATTGAACTAGAAATATAATAAACACAGTATCTAGCTATATTACGTAGGTACCCACCTAAACTTCGAAAGAAGGTTAGTAAAAATGGTTCGTAGGTAATATGAACACCCTTTTGTCCCCTGACTCATTTACCTACCGTAAATTGATGCACAGTGTCCAATTTTTACGCACTAAATTAATTAATAGGCCATTTGTATAAGAAATTTTGCGATGATTCCAAGATGACCTAATACCTACCTGAAACAGCGATTTAGCTACACAATCGTCAAAAACCTAGTAAACTAATGTTTTAGGAACCATTGGAACCGTTGGACAAAATAGTTTTTGTTCAAAAGACAAGTTGTAGACTATAAAATTCTGAGTTCAACGCCAGCGCTGTAGTAGGCTTACCAATAATTTTTTATTTTAATACCGAATCGTAACAATTTATTGGGTCGTCAAAAGTTTCTTGCGGGTTGCTTCGTGAGTCCCTACCGAGTTGTACAAATGCCTTGGTGAAACGTGAAGAGTACTGTGGGCCAATACTGTAGTGGATTTACATAGAAAAGATGAAAGTCGATGTGCTTCATTTCAGTCTGGGGCTGTTCAGTCCTGAAGAAGCGGTAGGACAGCTCCACCCTCTGTCCCCAGACTCTGGAGCCGCTTCCTCGTCCCTCTCAATCGCAGAGAAACTGCCTGGAGCACTGCGAACTGAACCTTCACCTTGACGAAGCTTGTGAGGTTTGCGACAGAGGAGTTTCCCACTTATCCGTCAGTTGCTTGCCACTCTTTTCAGAAATGCCTCGAACTCCTTGTGCAACACCCCCTCACAGGAAGCAATCAAGGGTGTGAAGGAGCCTCGGACATCTTCAGCTGCCTGCATGGTCATATTCCCTGTGCTTTTCCCTTGCTGCTTGCTGTGACACTGCAGACCATTCTCTGGTACAGTAGGAGGGAGCGTCTGCATTAATGATTCTGTTATAGAAGAACCCTACCCTCCCACTTTCCCAAACTCCGTCGGCCCGTATGTCCGCTGTGCTGACTGACCGCCTGCTGCATCCCTTAGTACGGGTTCTTTAATTTGGCGAGTCTTTAATTTCCGTGTTCACGGCTTTTTGGGGAAAATGTTGTAACACCATGTGAAAGCACCAACAGAAAAATCACCAACAATCACGGCTTCGGTGTTGGTGGGTTGGCGTTGGTCTCATTCGACGCCGAATTCGATAGTCTACAACTTTTCGTTATACAAAAACAACTTAGGGTATTCCAATGAAAGTAACTAAGCGTTTCCTAGGTTTTTTGATGATCAAGAAGCTAAATAGCTATTTTAGGTTTATAAGTACCTACATAAAATTTATCAGCGCAAAGTTTCGTATACAAGTGGGTCATTATAAATTACTATGTTAGCAAATATCGTATTTTTCCCCACTGTGCCGTGGGTATGGGAGAAAGGTCAATTATATGGTTATTATCACCAGATCCCAGTGTTGATGTAGGTAACCCCACTTCCTCGAACACATATTGTCGGAAGACAGGGGACCCTATCTATAAATAAAAACCTAGCGATAAATATGTAGCTTATTCGCAATTAGAATTATTCATGAACCATTTAGGAAGAACGAAAAGACATTGCATGTCCTCACTCATCTCCGGAATCTCAGGGATCAACGAGAAAAACGTTAATTTTTATTTGACCCTCAACGAACATCTAATTCCGTTTTTTCAAACAGTTTTCCCCCCTTTCCCTGAAGGGCAATTTACGAGTGCATTAGCTGTATTTGAGAAGGTATTTAGGAGGAGGGCGTTGAGCTCTGGGGGGAAATGATTAAAAACGGTTGGAAGGAGGAAATGGCAATCTTCAGGAAAAAGAAGAGTCGTAGGGCACGCGGCTGGACGCTCGTTCCCAGGTAATCTACTTACCTTCGAACACAAGTTCTGAAATTTGTTTTTTCGTATGCTGAGAGGAAACATCATGATCTTTGCTTGGCTTTTCCACTCTTAGTTTGTTTACATTCTTTGAGTATACATTACATGCTTTGCGCATGCGTACACCCTACTAGTTGTCCGATGGAGCTGAAATTGATGTACGACCTTCACGGGGTAGGTATTGAGGTAATGTGTAAATCTACAGGTAAGCCATCCAACCGTAATTTCCAACTGACTTGGTAGGTATCAAACACATCAATGGTTAAGCAGTAGTTACTACCACAATTGCCTTTATTGCTGGCCGTGCCAACTTTTAGCTCATCATGCGGGTACTTGAAATACGATTGGGTACTCTTATATGAAAATTTCATCATTCACAATGATTATGAGCAGGCCATTCATTGGAATTTGACTGCCCACATACAACCAATCGTTGCTAGGGAGAATATAACTCCCTTGTTTACCACCTCACAAATGCTGTTCACCACTCGTTGGAAAGCTATGAATTATTTATTATACATCACACCACATCACAAGCTGCCAATTTTTCCCAACGTAACCCTCCTGAGGAGTAGTACTGATACATAGCTATACAAACAAAGTTGGTTGGAGTTTTCAGTTTGGCATTCTGATAGGTACCTTCACAACATAATTATGAAACAGGCTAGTAGAAGCATGTTGCCAGTTAATCTGTCCATTAACACCAATGTGTTGTATCAATTCAAAAATAGAATAATTAACAGTGTTCTTTGATATTCATTTTACAATAATCATTATGAATGTTCCTAGGTGACATCCTAGTAAGACTGCCGGTTATTTTTAAGTTACCTAGTGCTAAGATCAAAGGACAAACACAAAAGGTTCACTTACGAGTACGTAGTGCTACTGCTCTCAGGTGTTTGGAAACCAATGCAGTCACTGCCGACTTGTTGCAATTTCAAAATTCTGAATTCAAGAAATTCAATTCAGATGTTGTGTTTCTTAAAGGTGAGCAAGGTAAACCCATCCGTGTTCATGGGGAAAGAGAATCTTCCAACAATCGAGGGAATTTCGTTGAATATTTCCAGCGGTTGATGCGTAGGGCTTCTTCCCACCCATTATACGAATTGAAATTGATGAAGTCCATTTTTTCCATTCACGACGCAAAATGAAATTATTCTTTCTATAAATAATAAATTATAGCCGTGGATTGTATCATTTTTCAGAATGAGCTTGCTAAGAACTGCTTTTCTAATCCCTCCAAAATTAATTTCTTAGGAAGGTAAATGACATTGTCCCAGACATAATGTGCCTATTTGTTTTTGTGCACCTTTTAGTCCTTTTTCCATCCAATTGAGCTCGTGTAGCACAATTGGATGGAAAAAACACAAATGGGAAAGGGGGGGGGGGGGGGGGGTCTATAGGGTGCTCCTTTCCTGTTAAAAATCTCAGCCTCACCCCCAAAGCCGCCCCTGGCCAATGTCTTGTCCAAGGCAAAACTACGAGTATATGAAGTTATGGTTCGAATTTGATGAAACTTTAAGAGGTTGTGCTGGTTAGCCTCGTGACGGTCCCCTATGAATTTCATCGTCATCGAATCATCAGTAGCGTGAGCACATGCGCAAACGTAAATTTCCTGGAACCTCGGTATCTCAGTGCCTAACTAATTGACCTATTTCGCTCAAATTCGGATAGTAGTTGGGGGCTGACTCCAGACCTATGAATTTCGTCACGATTGGATCAGTAATAGCTACTACGGAAGCGCAAACTTGAAATTTGTCAATAGGCGTCGAACCGGAACTACTCGATCAATTCCGGTGAAGATTTCAGGGATTACGCGAGTTAGACCCAAGAGGGTCCCCTATGAATTTAATCGCCCTCGGACCACTAGTACATGCGCGTGCGCAAACGCGAATTTCCTGAAACTGCGATTTCTCAGTTCTTAATGGACCGATTTCGCTCAAATGGTGTTTAGTTGAGGGCTCATGTCGGTGTTTAGTTGAGGGCTGGCAATTACTTTCTAATTTCGAAACGATTTATCAGTCATACCAACTGCGCATGCGCAATTTTGAAATGTGTTTCATGGCCATAACTCCAACTTGGTAGATTTTTTAAAAAGATTCAGGTTTAAAAGTACCTAGGTAATTGTTCCTTCTGAAGTACGACGGTACTTATGGGTGATATGCGGTTATGCTGGCTATACCAATACTATATATATATTCGTTACACCGGGTTGTTAGATGAAATGTATCTAACACACCAAATTGGATCCACAAGGGTGGATACGATAACCTAACCCAATACTAATGAAAAGACTATTTACAAAAGAAGAGAGGGTTCATAAGGAATTGTTTGAGGTTTGAATTCCCTACGTTATTTAATAGGAAACAATCCACAATACATAACTCGAATTGCTTATATTAAAAGCTACAGAAAGTGGAATTACTTTGGAGGAGATTAATTACAAAATTATTGAATTAGTTGGTAATAACTTTGACGGAGTTCGCCGGGTTGCCGATGATACGAGACGAGATGCAGCGGTCGATCTGCAACACAACGACGTTGATCAAAGGCTGGCGGATGAATATTGAGGGTCTTATTGAAGTGACAAAGTACTGCTCAACCTCATTTGTCGTATTCTACAGGGACCGATTGGTGGTCTCGCCCTTGGAGCAATTGGGTAACTTCAGGGAAACTCTTGCTAGTTTCTTCAAAATTTAATGAGATTCCGTAGATTCTTGATGATTTAAGAGCTTGAATAAACCTGGAGATAGTGGGGGCTTTAATGGGAAACACTTGCTAGTTTCCGCCCTCTTAAGATGTTTGGGATGATTCCGGGCCTCTCAGGTAACACTTGCAAGTTACCGCCCAATTCGATGAAATTATATACGTAGGTTCTTCTTGAACACGAGGCACGAGAATTGGGCCACACACTCTTCGACGGTGATTATTACGATTGACATTCAGAAATGTTGTAGTTTTATCTCGAGAAATACTGCGAGAACGCCACTATGGGGCAGGTACCTCAGAGGCTAGCTAAGAGGATTCGCACAGCTTTGTGAATAATGTTCAGTAAATTCGGGGGATTCAGCCTGAAGATCCATCGTCCTGAGAGGAAGACAAATCAATGGAATATTAGCAATTCCTTTAAAAAAGAAATAAACAATTTGAGGGAGTACCTACTTGAAATTACGGCTAGTTTGCCCAAAAATGGGTTGAAAGGGAGCGCGTGAGGTAATTTAGGTTTCGCAAAAGAAGGCCCGCCCAGTCAGGCGGGGTTCGTGAAGTCAGTTAGGTTCAAATTACAAGACCCATTTTTGGTAACTTTCAATTGACGGATACCCGTCATAAACGGCCTTTCTGGAAAGCCCTCATTATGATCTTCCAAATTACGAAATAAAAAAATAACCATGCAAGCTCCCCATTATTTAAGGATGATCTGAAACGGATTTCCTTTGAGAAAATTTTCACAACATTTTCGTAACAAACATTTTTGAGCTATTGTAGTACCTTCGCTTTTTTCGAAAAGTCGCTAAAAGGTAAGTTTAGTCATAAATGTATGAATATTTACACAGCCGTAACTTCTATTCGAGTGTTTTGAGCCCCCCACCCATCCCTACAATACCTCACGTTGATAACCAGCTGAAAAACAATAATTTATTTTTCAGTTCAGTTGAACAAAAACTAACAGTAATAGTTTTAGTTGGTTCTCGAAACTATTTGACTACTAAAAACTAATTTAGTTCGAGAGTT
>JAEMON010000010.1:17943255-17955075 GCA_030264115.1 Lygus lineolaris
TAGTATCCTTATAAAATCGAGCCTTTCGCTAATCACAGTCAATGTAAAACATGTAGTGAATATCACAGTCAAATGTAAAATATATAGGTAGTGAATATCACAGTCAAATGTAAATAGTGATTGGGTCAAAAATAATTATTCCAACGATTTATGGCTGTGGGTGGGGGCATAATGATTGCTGGCCAAGCTATAAGGAGACAGGTTTCCTTGGAAGTATTTTTCCAGTTCTCCAGCTATGAATTTTTGCCGTTTCCGAGTATGGACATTATAGCAAATGCTTGGAGAAGGAAAACTTGGACTAGGAAATAACTGTGGTACCTGTTCACCTGTAGAAACTGACTGACTAGCTGGGCCTGGGCCGAGATTACACTACTCGCTTCGATTACGGGTTACAGGGGTGTGTCGAGTTTACATTTAGATAAGACAGTCGGACCCTCGGTCGACCGAGCTTGGGCCGAGATTACACCCGCCCCCGACTTCATGACTTTTTGATTTTGGGAAATCCAACATTTTCTTGTAAAGTTAATGTGTTCCGCTTTTTATAGTCAATCAAGGACTTTTCGACAATAGGTAACTGCGCTGCAACAATATCTCAGTCACAAAAATAATAATTATCGTTATTAGAGTAAGGTTAAGGTAGGCCAAGAAATAATGATTTTTAGTTGGTAGTTTGATTGTATTTCAATCCTTACAATGGGAACAAACGTTCTTTGTGGTTTGACCGAACAGACACAAGGCGTTGAAGTGAGCTATCTCGATCAGCAAAGAGATGTCGACTTACTTCGATAACTCCGAGGGAATCATTCCATCGAGTAAATGTACTCGCTAGCCAACGGGAAATCCTTTCAACTAACGGACGTTGCATGTGTGTTAGTTCACTTCGGCCAACCGTGTTTCAATCGGATAAGAGGAGTGAATTGTATGGTGGAACTTGCGTTTTTAAAGAAAAAGGTTTCTTTATACATCCAAGTTATCCTTTATATTTTTCTACCTTCTTTACCTATTAAATCATTCCTTGGGGGTACAGGAAAATACCTAGTGGATGAAATTGAAAACTATTGGAATTCCCTGTTTCAAATCAAGTAGTCTAAATGATTAAGTGATTACCCCAGATTTGAAAAATAGATACCCACCTAAATGTTTTTATGGTTCGAGTTTGTTATTTCTAGGGTAATGATTGCTACCTACCGAGGTATAACTCCTACTTTTATGAGACTAATCCAACGATACAAGAACAATTTCTATGAGTTTGGCCGTTCAAATTTCATTTTTCGGGATAGAGCGTTGAAATTTGGAAGTGTCTCAAGAGTTCTATATCTCAATCTAATCAGTTGAGTGATCTTTTCTTCTGCGACCTGCTTCGTTTACTAATGGATTGATTGGGGTACCTCATTGATCAATGCAGAGGGTAAATGGTAGTATCTATGCAAACATCGCGGGTTCATATTATACTGATCAGGGGGACTACAGCACTCTCCAGTCGCTAGTTTTGAAATTTTGCCTAGCAATCATTTGCAAACTCAACAAAAATCCCCACCCTTGTAGGGCGCTGAGATTCGCTAGTACCTGTAGATCACCTACTACTTGTGGGCGATGAGGAATTAACGGAATAGGGTGAGGGAAAATATTTTGATTGCTACGAGCCACCAAAAGAGAATGTTGATGCTCATAATTTATGGGGCTGATTTGAATACATTGCAGGCCTGGAGAAACTCGAAGGAAGGTCCCGAGTCTGAAGACGCTCTTGAGTAGCCGTCAAGCGAGAAATTCAGCAAAGCGGAGGTAATTCGTTCTAACAACAGGTGGTAAGTTCTGAATTAGATTAAAATATTATAATTCGTTCTTCTAAATGCGGACGGCATACGCGTGAATTTACAAAGTGCCTGGTGGTGTGAAGCGTGCAATGGATTTGTCAAAATAATACCCGAGTACGTGATCGCGCATTATTTTTCTTATTATAGCTTCCCACATAACAGAATACCTTTAATAAAGAGGAGTTATATCGAGAGATTTTATTCGACATATATGTTCAATACAAGCAGTTCGAACCATCGGGAGGTGAATTAAGGGCTGTCAATCTCACACAAGGATAATATATTTATGCGGCAAGAGTAGTTGCAAAACGAACATAGTTCTATTGACACATTTTACAAAAATATGAAGACCGTGAACGCGATTGAGAGGTTTTTATTGAGATGATTTTCCAAGTACTTCTTCGATACCTCAACATATTATAAGCCTAAAGAGAAATGAACTTGGTAGGTACTGATTGTTGAAAGGTATGATAAAGAAACATCTGGTCTAGAGTAATCCATGGATTACATGACTCAGCCCCGAAATTATAGTTGAGCGAATTTGCGACCATTGAGTTGTGAGGTATGGAGGTTCGACGGTTTCTACATGTTGGCTAATCCTACCGTGTATGACCTACTATATTCGAACTACCATCAAAATTTGAGAGAATTTGGATAATTCGGTCGTGAGTTAAGGCGGTTTGTCCATTCCATGTTTGCGCATGCACAGTCTCTACTGCTAATCTGAATGCGAAGAAATTCATATGAGACCAACAAGGCCTTACCCCGAATTACCATCAAAATTTCAGCGATTTTGGATCATTGGTTCGTACAGTTTGGCGGTTCGCAGAAATGAAGTGAACCCTGTAGGAAAAACTTTGTTGTTGAGAAAAAACTTGACGTTTTTTCATTACCTACGTATTGTATTTTTTAAGGACAGAGTTTTGATTTGACAACGGTGGAAACATTAGTAAAAGTAAGGTAAGTACAGTTCTTTACAGCATAAATATCATAGTTTAGGTGCTTTGAATGGTTAAATATCCATCCTGCGACCCATTACATTTCCACTGTTATTCGCGTCCGAATCAACTCATTCGGAAGGGGGTGTTTTCCGCTTTTCCAACGGAAAAACCAGCTTTCCCAAAATGTTTGTCGAGTAGTGAAAATGGGATTATATGGGGTGTAGGAGGTAAACGCAACTCCAAAGCTCCCCGCTGGGTCTTGGTGACAATAATTAAGCTGTGCACAGAGTTCGCACAATGAATGAGGAAGATTTTAATCCGAAGATTTTAATCCCGAAGACTTTAGGGGAAAACGAGGTCGTTTTATGGTTATCAAGTCGTGGGCTCATTGTTGCTCTGAAACTTTAGGACGTACCTTTTAACTCTATGAAACAGTACCTTGAATATTGTTCACCCTAATGTATTGTACTTAATCGTCGTTTTAGGGATAAACATAAATAAATATCAGTGTCTCTCTGGAAAAGTAAAGAAATCGTCACTACTCGGTCACCACCTCGTTCTATTGTTAATCAGGAAGGAAAAACTATTTCGCACGTATCAAAGATCCTCATTGCTATGTACATTATCAAGGAGGCACATTATTGTGCATTATGTACATTATTGTTAGAAGTAATGGACAGACTATAGCAATTTACTTCAAAGATGCATTTGAAAATCACACCAAAATTTCATGTTCTATAAATGGTTTTCATGCTGGTCTTCATTCGTATAGTGTTACATAACATGATGAAAACCAACTCATGAAAATTTATTGAGTAATAGCGCAATGATGGTTGGTTAGGGATACGAAAGACTACTCCTTGTTTACAGTCCCTTCAGGCTACAGTAACCCCAACGATTTAGGTATTCAAAGATGAATCTCGTTGTTTCAAAATGACAGTCGGTTGTGAAATGTTTAGCGTCGGTCCCCCGGAGGGTCGTTCGGAGATAATTCGACGCCCCCTCGCGACAGTAAGTCAAAATGAGTTGCCGTTCTCAGTCGCTGCGGAGTCTTTCACTCATTTTGATTCCCTTTGCTCTACTGTAATGAGCAAATTGATGAAACTCTGGGAGAGGTTTGGACATGTCCGTTTCATACGAAGCGATCCAATAAAACGAGGCAGTATAGATATACCTACTCCAGAAGTCAGCAACGGTGAAAAAACGTGTGCCAAGTTGGGTTCTGGGCATCTCAATTTTCGACTTAGTCAGCTGATATAGGAACTCAATTTTCGGCTTTCAAGGGTGCTGAATCCGAACTTAGTCAAAAATGCAAAATTACGACACCGGAATTCCCCATTCTTCCAAACACCTAATAGGTAATAACGAATTAAGTCAAATATGTAGTTAATAGATCAGCCGAGTCAAAAATTAAGCTTCCGTATCAGCAGTGTTGAAAATTGAGCTTCCAGATCAACTGAGTTGAAAAAATGACGCCAGATCAGCTAAGTCGAAAATTAAGTCCTCAGTCGAGCACCAAAATGTAACATCTAACATCAAACTTGAGAGAGCGTATATCTGCAGGATGGAAGATTAATGAATTTTGGGTCACCATTTTTTCACCAGCTAATTCTGTACGTCCATGTTAAAATAACCGTGGAAGCTATATTCAGCCCATCCAACTTGGCATAGGGTTTCACAATTTTCCAATCGGGTGCGAAAGAGAACAAGATTATATTATATCACGTATATAGAACATCTTCATGAAACCCGATCGCGTAAAACACAAAATTACTCCAAATCGAACATGAATAAACACTTTTGATCAAAATTGCTTAGGCTGAGTAAGGTTGGACTTTGAGGTTCGGAATTCGCATAACAACGTCCAATGTTTTGTATCCTATTGAGTCATGAATGGAAATTCATTGGCTACAGAATATCCACAACGCAAAGAAATCGTGACCCAACTGACGAAAAATACGGACAGAAGGACGTTCCTGAATTCCCATGTTGACCTCTGAAAATGTACTTAAATCATTGAGTTGGTACTTTTTTGCCATTGATTCGGTCGACGTGATGCCGTACTTTTTTGTCGAGTTTTCATCTGTGAATGGAATGCGGTGGCTAACGAGCCACGATTCGACTCATCCTCAACGCCAGAGTTGGTCATGAGAGGTGAGCAAGGACACTGATGGCGCAGCTTCTGTTTCACCTTTCTGCTTCGTCACTGTCCCGAAGAAAACAAAGTGATCACGCAAGACCCCGAAATCGTACGGAAGGTTCGTATTTTGTTATGTTGCTTCACACCAATTCGTGTGATCGTAGGTATGTGCATTTTACAATATTACACAGACTATTTGCAACCATTTTTACGGAAATTAAACGGAATTTCGCACAGTTACCCACAGCGTATTTAGTCATCTGCATCAACAAAGGCATATCCCAAGTTCGGTCGTCAGTCATATCACTCATTGCATAACATAGACGTGTACTTATTGTTATGCATGAGGACACACTACCGGTATCCGACGGGGATGAAATTAGTTTAGGACCGTCTATATTGGCCCGCTCATTCTTGAAAGGTTCATCGAAATTGGTCGGATATAAATATAGTTTTGGAGTTATTTCTGTGTCAACATATATTTCAAGTAAGCATACGGCATGTTTACCTACATACGGCCGACGGCATGAGCCAACAACCAACTATTTTCTTGCATTTTACATTCTTCTTTACTTCTTGCATGAATATATAGCTTCCTCAGTAGTGATGAAGGAATATGAGATGGAAAATACGCGGATCTCAGAAAGAACATCATAGACATTTTTCTTGGAATCTCGAAAACCACTCCGGAAATCTGGAATAAGAAGTGACCACTACAGCTTATTGGATGTGGAAGAAATGGTCGTCTGCATGATTAGTTATTTGTAAGTAAATAGTCGGGATTCAGCCAGAGAGCCCCTCAGTAAAGCATTCTCTAATTCATCGCTGTTTCAGGTCTAACCCAGGCCCATCTTCAAGCAACCTAAGAGCAACCCCAAACACAATTTATGAAAAGTTCCGTTCATGCAGTATGAGTTGATGAGCGAATTCTCAAAGAATCATTTCAACCGATTTTGTGCGTGATTCTTATAGGAAATTTTGCGCTGATTCCAAGCATACCATATTATGTTCCTAGTTTAAGTCAGTAATTTACACCGAAAACCCTTTTTGATCATTCTTTTTCAAAATTTGGCCCCCTGGAGTGGTAAAAAAAAGTTGCTGGCCAACGAACTCATCACGGTGTGCCTCGACCTAGTTTGATTTTGGGAAAAAAGGCGACAAAAACGGTCTCGAGGATTTATCCAGGATGTCTTACTGAATCAAATCCCGTCGGAATCCAAATCGGAACCGCTCCACATACCTTTTTTTTTTTTAAATAGATATTAGGGTACATAAAAGAACTAACTCATTTGTAATGGTAAAAATTGTAAATACTTCCATATTCTAACGTCAAAACATTTCCGGAAATTATGATTTCACATGACCAATTTCTTCTTACAAGTATGATTATTAGGTATTTCTGGCGATTAAGCAAACATAACAATTACATGAAGTGATACCATTTTCCAATGCTCGTGTTGTGGCAATAAGACGAATATCTTCGTAATTGGGCATCTGTGGTAATGATCTAGTATTTATCCCAGTATTGTGTTCTCTCAATATTGCCTACAGGTTGTACATCATATACTCGTGGAAAATTTTGGATTTACAGGATTAAATTTCATTTAATATTTTTTCTCCAACTTGTTCAAACTTTCATTTATCCGGAAGAGTCCAATTTTTGCCGCAAGGATAATTTTTTGACCACAATTCTCACACCTTTTCTTCTATTTTCATCATGACTACATTTATTTAAGGGCATATTGTAACGTTTGATTGAAGGAAATTACCGGACGAACACCCTCATAGGTTCAAATGATCGAAAGAGCAAAATTAAATGAACGAGCAGTGCAGAGGTACGAGCTTGACTGACATTACACGGTTTATTGATAACATGGGTTGCCTAAACGAGGAAATACAGCCAGATAGTGAGTGTTAATAGCGTATGAAAGGAGTAAACAAAACATCTGGTGCGAGGTCATCATTTGTTTTGTTAGTGTTGGCATTTTGAAAATTTTTTGAATTTTTTAAATCGATTTCAGGGTTAGATATAAACTGATATGTATATGTATATTTATGTATATATATGCATCATAATGTATGTGTACATATACATATCATATACATACATTGTACATATGAAGGGTCAGGGGAAAGAACAGGGAATGTCCATTTTTTCCGAATTCGATCTCTATAGCGTATTCTGTTAGTATTCGGAGTCAAAACATTTTTACATTATGTTAAATGAAACTCATGGGAGTCGGAATTTTTTTTTTTTTTTTTTTTTTTTTTTTTTTTTTTTTTTTTTTTTTTTACTTAAACTAGAGAAATATTGATTTTTTTAAGTTAAAAAATAAACTTTTGTGACATTCCTTGTTCTTTCCCCTTACCCTTCATATACACATGAAAAATGTAAAACTTCAGTAATCGTTTTAGAATGGTAGAAACGCAACCCACGATGACGGGTAGAAAGAATGAAAAAATAAAATCAGGAGCCTGTTTATGCAAAATTATTGATGTACAGCTACTTAGTGCACAAGGCATATTTTGGTATTTTATCATCTACCTGAAATTGACTATTGTCATAACCTTGAACTTAGAGATAGTAACAAGCTCTTCAAATCTCAGCTGAAATTGAGAAAAAGGTTCGGCCGGTCATAGCGAATGTTGGGCACGTCCCGCGGTGATAACGTGAGGCGCGGTCATACAAACGAGATCCGCGACCCCAGAAGGAGTCGAGCTGGTGATAGATGGTTACTTCCGACAAAAACCAATCTGTACTGCCGTCGCTAGGAGCCCGCTAACAAACCTATCCCTCAACATTCCTTGTCACGCCCTCTCGAAATGAGAATGACAATCGTGGAAGAAAGATGAATTGGACACGTACGCAACTCCCCAACTGCACTGTACATCCGGCGTGTGGTCATGCTAACTCCCCGATCAGTGTGAACATCTATTTCCTTTTACATTTTTCGCCCGGTTTGGTAATAACGGTCATCGTTGTTCATACATCTTCGGTCGGGATGCGATCCATGAAAAAGGAAATAAAAGAATTAGGTCTACCTACGTTATTGCATGTCTAAGTTTCGTACTTATGTGTAAACTGTGGTTTTAGGGCTGTAAGAACGAAATCTAGTGAATTCCACGTAAGCGCTCCGAAGGGGCCTTGCTTGCATATTCCCTAAAACTTTGAGCGAAATTGAATGAAAACTGTGTAAGTTATGGCCATTATGTCAACAATGACTAATTAGAATAAACTCTTGTCCGTGTTGATGTTTGTCAGTTTATAGACAAAATGTTAACACAATCGTGAACGAATTTCACGTTAGCGCATGCACGTAGCGTACCGTTGATTCAATCATGATGAAATTCATACGGGAGCCCTTCCCGCGTAATCCCAGAAAATTTGGAACACATTTGAAACCATTTCGATACCATAAATATTGACTTAAAACCCGAAAATTTCAATTAAAATTTTTTTTAAACCTTGGGTAGACAGAGAGGATTTTTTATTACGGTTATATACTATTTCATACGATTTACTGGATTCGTTTCTTCTCAAGTTCAGGGAGTTTTCGCCAGACCTTATCGTTGACGTGCAATACGAGAGATCCGGTTCGATTCGAGCGAAGACGAGCGTGACTAGTCACAAAGCTGTTCTGTACCCATCAGTCCTCTACCTTCTTTGCTTTTCAAACTGTCTACACCATCCCTCTCGGTCAATCAATTGACTCTGCAGTGAATAGAAAACGAGCTCTCAAAGGCACGACCGGACAAGTGAATTTAGACATAATATAATTATAACGGTTCGAGTGTTTTCTATAGGATTTCAAACACTTGCAACGAGAGAAAATTGGAAATTTTGAAGGCGTTCAAAAGGGTCAAACGATGATGTACCTAAGTAAGAAGAACATTGAGTTCGTCTAATTTTCGCTTGCTCCCTTCGAGAGATTCTACTGTTCGCCTAGTTTCACTTCCTCACTTCAATTTGATTGTGTTTGGATTGTGTTGCCTTTGAAAAAATCATCTCCCTTCATGATAAAAATCACTACGCAATGAAGAATTCAATAATTTTTAGTAGGTAGTAATTTTCAACCGTATTTTACACATTAGAAGAAGGCGTTCTGAAAATTAGAAGCTACGGTAACCCCATAATATCAAATTGATTTTTGTTTCTTGGCTACAAGCAGTTTTTCCACTCCCAAGAATACGGTACCCGAGCAGGTGAGAGACCATTCATCTCTGGAGACCCGGATTCGACTCCCGGCTGAGATACGAAATTTTCTCAGGAATAGTGAATTGCAATGTTAAACCGTGAATATTCTTTGGGATGCAGTTTTTCGAATAAAATTCGAATAAATTATTGTTTATAGCTCGGTTATAGAGTTTGAGATATGAAGATAGCTTGGGAGATAACTTGGCTCGAAATTGATAGGCAGGCCTCTTCCCGAGAGCGCCTTCCACCTTGGAGTTCGCATAAATAGCGAAATTAATGGGGGTAGGCAGCTAAACACCTTATTACACCCTGTCTCAGGCCGGAACGTGTCATAGATCACCTTCAAGTATGAAACTCTGGTTTACCTCAAGGAACCCTTGTATTCCGAGGCTTGTCTCTCCCTGTAATCAGTGACAGTTGAGGGAGGTGATTCTTCCTGTCTTTATAACCTTCTCCTTAATCTATATTATAGATACCAACTATTGAGGGTCAGCTGACAACTACTAATAACGCTATCCTTGAAAAACTTAATTTATTCAGATAAGTAGATATAGGTTGGGTGTTTCATAAACCACCTACTATTATTTTTCATACACACTCCAATTAAAACGAGAGATAAACCTGCGAACAATCAATATGACGAGTATTTGTCCCATTCATCATTTTCCTGAGATAGGTAGATTCCCCTCTAACCCTCTACTAGAGAGTTATAAAAATTAGAATTAGAAAAATCAAATCGAGAATTCCCAAAAATAAAAAGTTTCTGATTTTTCTCAGAGACAGGTGAAATCTGTAGCAAGTGTTGAGTCAGTACGGTACACAACCACCCACTTTCCATCATCATACAGCCATCATGGTATATAATCATACCATCTTTTCAAGTAAGCTCTCAGTGTGGAGTTTCAAGTAAAAAGTTCCATTCAGCATGAGTTGATGAACGAATTTTCAAAGAATAATTTTACCCGATTTGGTGGGTGATTCTTATAGGAAATTTCACGCTGATTCCGAATATACCTACCATTATGTTCCTATGTTCGAGATGGAAATTTACACGAAAAACCTCAAAAAACACTTTTTTTCTCATCCTTTCTTTTAATATCATTGACATTTTAAAATTTTTTTATTTCTTAACTTGATTCCAGGGTCAGATATCGTCTGCAGTGACATACAAATATGAAATATTATATACATATGAAAAAGTGTTGTTTCAGGAATCTTTTCAGAATGGTCTGCAACGGATTTCCATGAAGGCAATTTTCAAAAATTTGCATTAATAAAATTCACCAGTTATATATTCCATTTAAAAGCCGAAAATTCGCTAAAAATGGAATAGAACACAAAAATTTCACATTTTCAGAAAATGTTAAATTTTTTTTTGTAAATGGCGTTTTCTCCCAGCAGTCAATCGTGCAAAAGTTAGTTTTTTCAAGAAGATATGGGGCACATACTTCCCCCCCCCCCAAAGTATCTGGATCTGGACCCGGTGAGTCTGTTTGGCAACTTATTTCACCCACTTCTCGGTTTTATTTCGGTATTCTGCAACGCCGCGTCTCCACTTTTTGATTGGAAAACTTTTTCCCATCTACTTTTTGGAAGCCTTCGGTAGGTGGGAACTGAGGAGAATGGTGTCTGCGCCATATCGCAGCACTCCATGCTCAGTGATACTCTTTTTAGCTCGAGATGTTTATGGGTTTCAGTGGTTCTGAAGCCAATCCACTTCGATCAAAGAGAAAATCATTCGGGAAGTTGAAAGAAATAAGAAGAGTGGAGCGAAACGAGGTACTTAGTAAAGTTGAAAGGAACATCCCTCCTGTGGTGATTATCCCAAGGAACTCAGCAAATTTCGAAAATGGTTCATTACAATCACCCTACTATTATAAGTACTATTAGCTAAAGCTAAAAATTTTTCTACAATCATGTTCCTTTCGTGCAGGGAGTTTTAACCGAAGTATCTGATGAAATATCCTGACTCGCATAAAATCAGCGCTGGAGTTTGAATGGCAATGTGATCCATATTTTGTAACTGAACATGAGTTGTGATTCATAATCGTGTTTTCGTTATTTTGCCCGTTTAACTTTCATAGGGAGCAAACGGTATATAATTACGGGTCTCATTCGATCCTGAAAATTGTGATATATATTCACCAGAGGATGAACATACCTTAGTAGGTACCATTAAATTGAAAAATTTCAAGAAAATTTGAAGCCCTAATTTTTATTTTTATAAATCACTGACAAGTAACGGCAATCTTCTATGAATAACTAGACCTCAAATGTGATCTAATAACCGAATTTCATCAGTAAATTTTGGTCAACGTGGTAAAGGGCCGTGGAAGGACGGATTTTTATTAGATTCTACCCAAGCACCAGATATTACACTTCAAAGGAACTGCGGGTACTTGGCTTCATTTAGTACCTGCACCATAGTCAATAGATGTACCCATTTTTAGTAAAACCTCTGTTTGAATGACCCTGTGCCAGAATAGAAATATCAAAGTCCCTGCTGAGGCCAAATATACGGCGAAACTAGTCGGACAACAAAACTGAAGAGGCCACAATTTTATTCCTTCACCCTCAACCCCTACAAGTATGTTAACCACGGCACCACTCACCAATAGATTTTTTGGTTAGACTTCTGTAGCGAAGGTTTATGATTGAAAATGTTAGAGATGGTTGTCCGTTGGTCAAAAACGACCGAATAGTAAGTGGAGGGGGATAAGAGGGGCACCC
>JAEMON010000010.1:17955495-17966521 GCA_030264115.1 Lygus lineolaris
ACCACACAATAGTAAGCGCGACCCCCATATGTCAATCTGAAAGCGTTTTCGGTCGTATAGGCATCTAAATTCTAGTTTCAAAACACAATGAATGTTAAAATGTGCTGTGATTTAGGATTATCATAAGATATCCATGCCTGCAACGATATCATGGGGAACTTGCATGGTTATTTCTTATTTCGTAATTTGAAAGATATAAATGAAGGCTTTCGAAAAAGGTGCTATATGAGGGGTATCCGACGTTGAAACTTACCGAAAATGGGTCTAGTAAATTGAACCTAACTGACGTCACCGATCCCCCTTTTGCGGAGCCTAAATGACGTCTCGGGCTCCCTTTCAAACCATTTTCTGGGCAAACCAGCCGTAATTTCAAGCTGGAAATTGACACCAGGGGTTTTTGAAGAAATCGATGAAAACCTGGTATTTAATACATTTCCAGTTTTCTCTGGATGTATTAAACTTAAAATTATGAAAATTATTCAATTCTTGAAAATCATTCATATCGTATATTATGTAATTAAGACTGTATAACATATGCACATCGAGAAATTTTCGAACGTGAAAAATAATACATAGGATTTTGAGCGGCGTGGGGCGCTTCTCGAGCTGGGCGTCCATGGACTCAAAGTCTCTAATGTGAATAAGCTTAAACACAAATATAAAACGTTGTGTTGTTCCTGAGAGGAGCCGATTGTAAAATTTCACGTTCGTGCATATGCGCGGTATCCGATCATGATTAAATTCATATTTTTGGGATCGCCTAACGTTCATCCTCAACTATCCACCAAATTTAAGCGAAATCGGACATACATGAACCAAAAGTGGTTGAAGATGGTGTCATAACTATTTTTGATTTGTGAGGAAAGTAATAATTCACCTTCCATGAACACGATGCTTCTGCTCTTTTGGGAGACTCGGAAGCGAAATAACATGATCGCAGATATAATGGAAATGATTGAAGTCTGCGGTTATTCGTTAAGTTGCACCAGAGGTACCTACTGCGCAGAATTGGCTTGATAGCTATTGGGGATACACTTCCCGAAACACGAATCGCAGCACACGCAGCATGTCACAACCTAAATCCCAGGCAATCAGAGCCGGGACTATCAATCTCGGTTGTTTCCCCGATCAACTTGATTGACACGAGCTACAGGTCCCCGATCCCCAAATTCCCTAAACACCCGTAAAGTTACGGGTCTGTCTCGGGAAGATGAATAAAAGTCTCTCTGCTTTCATGAACCGACACCTTTTCATTATTGTACGGCGTCAAACCGACAGCGACGCACAGTGGGACAAATTTCGGATCTAGGTGTCTAAAATTATTTTAAGAGCCCATATTATGGGAAATTAGATGCTGATTCTGGATATACCTTCACAGTATGATTTTCCTATGTTTAAGATGGTAATTTATACTAGAAACCTCAAAAACACAAGTACATTTCCCTCAATTTTCAAAATGTGACCCCTGATATTAGGTACTCCAACAGTTCTGGCCAACGAAATCATCCTTTCATTTTATATTATTGACATTTTCAAAAATTTTCGCATTTTTTAGAGCGTACCTTGGGTGAGATATCGACTGGAGTGACACACACATATGCAATTAAATATTTATGTAAACATATGAAAAAGTGTCAATTTTCGAAAATTATAGTTTCAATATGGACTGAAACTGATTTCCATGGTGACGAATTTCAAAATTTTACATAACTCAATTTTTGAAGCCATTGCAAAGTCTTTGAAAATGGTTTTTGAAGTTTTGTTAGTGTAAATTACCATCTTAAACTTGGGAACATAATGGTATCAACCATTTCAACCATGTCCGAAGAAGGTCCGTCGGAATCACATCGGGGTCTGAGACGAAGTAACAAAAGCAGTAGGTAGATATTCATCGGCGTGAAATCGGTGACACTCGTTAAAATACGAAGTTTTGATGTTTTGTTTATTACCAAAAAACGACTCTCGAGGATCAACGGGCTGAGATATGGGCCTGATAACTAATATATAACAACCTCCAATGAGAAAAACCGACATTATTTGACATGACCTTCGGACACCTAAAACGGTAATTTGTACCACTGTGCGGCGTCACTGAATTCAAAAGAAAATGGTTGTATCATTTTTTTTAAATAATCGAATTTAACATAGTTTCATGAAGGTTGGACTTCACCAACACCACGAAAGAAAGAGGGGGGTGTCTGTATTCTTGGCGAATGTAAGTGAGACTCCTGCATTGTTCGTATATCTTATGTCTGTTTGTCTGCACCACGCTACATACTGCAAATTTGGGCGACTTGAATATTTGAGGGTAGACTCGTGAGACATGTTGCTAACGCTGACTCTCCTTTCTGGTAACAATAACAATGAATGGTTTTATCCAGAAATATTGAACACCGTTCAATCAATCTACTTACTATCTCCAGGATCCTTTGAACTTTGACGACAGGGTGTATAATAGGTTGACAGGTAACTGACTATTCACGATAAGGATCGTGAACGAAGTTGTAAGCAACTAAGCAGTGGGGTATACAAGGAAAAGCGACACTCGACTTGAGAGATGGTTGAGGAAACTCGAGAGTTCAGACCGAAAGACCCGGAGAAATAACGATAAGGCGGGGAAGTTATCCGACAAAAGATACGATTGATGATGGAAAAGTGTGGGAGAGAAAATGATGATGTATCACTCAATACTGCTGAAATCAAGATCTCATGGCCTTGGATCATAAATACAGTAACGATTATATAAGAAAGAACGTAGAGACTGGAACCAACCATCACGGGCCTACGCAGTGTGACAAATATTGCAGTCAAAATCCGAAATCAATCAAAACTACTTTTTACTAAGGTCGGTCAGAACTATAGTTTCAACTAGGCAAAACTAATTTTGACTACCATTGTTGCAGTCGAAAACGGGTAAAAATATGGTCTCTAGCAATCATGATCTTAGTTGAGACATCTCAGCTCAGGTTTCCAGTCTTGCCTACTGTTTACATAAAGACAACGTTATGCAGAATTGTTCATTGGCAGAAACACCGATCGAACCAGTCAAAACCTGATGTGAATATTTTATTTTGACTTCTCAAATTGAGATTGATTTCACGTACCATTCGAATACGCATACCATCAGTCATGGTGCGGTTATGAACGACAATATAAACTTCAGAACTGGATATAATTAAAACCATCATTTGAGCGATTTGATAGATGGGATTCACGTCCTTATTGCTTCATGGTTTCAATGCAAGCATAAGAGCTGGTGTTTTCCCTGATTGCTTCAAACTGGCCAAGGTTTGCCCGATGTATAAAGATGGAGACAAATCTGACCCTTGGAATTTCCTTCAATATCAATGTTAAGTCGTGTTGGAAAAATATTGCAGAAATGGATAGGTATAGACTCATTTAACAACATAATATCTCGAATCAAATGACTTCATTATGTAAAGATGAATTTGGGTTCCAATCTAGTATAGACGAGTCAATCAAGCAGCTGAGTTTGAGCTGACTGGCGATCTTCATCAGCTCAGCTGAGGGACAACAAAAATACAGGCATCCTCCTGTTTTGCGATCTAGGATCTATCAAAATGTTTCGACACTACCTATTAATAGAGAAATCCTGCTTAAACGAATGGAGAATATAGGTGTTAGGAGTAATGCGCTTAAATGGTTCACCAGTTACCTCTCGAACAAAACGCAGGTCGTCTCTGTGGGCGGTTTTACCAGCGAATCAAGAAGAATAGATTACAGCGTGATTCAAGGAGGGACTTTGATTGCGACATTATTTTTAATTTACATAAATGAATTATCCCTTAATTTGCCAAATCATAAAACGTATTTATTCGCTGATGATATGTCAGTTCTGGTCTCAGGTGATAGATGGGATGGCGTATTCTCGGACGCTCAACATGTTTTGGGAAATTGGTTTTCCCATAGCATAGGTACTTTTCTCAAAACCAAAAATCATTCTTTTCAGACTAATCTTTGGGATTAGATAATACCGAAGGATTTAATATTTATGTGTTCCTATTTTCATCAAAATTTCAACATAAGCGCGTAGGTATATTGTCCTACTCTCCCAAAATAGATTTAGATTTTGGGATTTTTCCAAAATGGATTTTATATGTAGAATAGCTTGGGTTAGGTAGTACATACTAGGGGTAGCTGGGGTTTTTTTCCTCACTAATCGCTGTTTCACCTTACTAACTTCAATAAGAGTTCCTCAGAGGAGAAATAATGGGAGAGGAAGCCAAGTTGGGGCTAATGATAGCTAATGAACACTTGGATTTATTAACCCGTTCCTAGCTTAGTAACAGGAGGGAGTTAAGGGTTTGCTACCGGCCATTCATTCAAGAGAGGTAGGAATTTAAAGGGACCTTCGACCCTCCCAGATCAGAGTACATCTCTGCTGGTTTGACTATGTTCGACCTAACGGTCAGTGGAATGTGGATCGTGGTTTGTCACGGTCGATTGAGAATTAAAGGAATGAGGAAGGCAGCTGTTCGATTCACAAACCGTCACAAACAGACATGGGGTAATTAACTATAGTCATATGGGGTAATTAACTATAGTCATAAGATTATAATTTATGCAAAATTGTAATATAGTCATATGGGGTAATTAACTATAGTCATAAGATTATAATTTATGCAAAATCGTAATAGGAATTTAATGAGAGTTTTTCGCAAACTAGAAACGGATCTTCACTAAGGGTGTCTAATTCAGAACTATAATGTCCTCCTATATTTCCGCTCCACCTTTTCCGAACTAGTCCTACTTCTCTACGACTACTTTACAACACGTTTGGGTGTTTGTATTGATATTATGGAATAGCGTGGAACCAAATTGTAATTCATGGATTACAAGGCTCGGCCCTGGAATTATAGTTGAGTAAATTTGAACCATTGAGTTATGAGACGTGAGGTATGTCAGATTCCACATGGTGGCTCTATGAATGATCCGAATGTGGCGGAATATTCATTTGTGACTATCTAGAAACTGATCCCGAACTACCATCAACATATTTTGAATGAATTTGGACTATTGGGTGGTGAGTTATGACGGTTTGTACATTTTCGAAGCAAGAAGGGTGGTGAGAGAAGGAGGAGGAGGAGAAGGAGGATGAAGGAGAATAATTTGAAAATTAAAATAAATTTTATAGAATAAAGATTGGTGGCAAGGGGAGCAGGGAGGAATCAAACCAAAGTAAATGACATCAAAACCCAATTGAAAACAGTGGCCGGTAACAACAGCATTTTTAGCAATGAAGAGTGTATACTGAGTTAGAAATTTGTAAATGCTCTCCCAGCCATCGTTTCAAAATCATTAAAATTACCCATAAAATCAACTTTATGGTCGCAATAGGTTGGACAACGTGTCCAACTCTCCGCGCACACACATACACACCCACTCAAGTTCTACGGATTCGTGTTCGGGGAAATCGATCGTTTTTAGATTATTAGGTACCTACATTGAAGTTTGTCTGAAAAGTAAGCATAAGGCCCCAGCCGATTCTCCGACTGTCGAGAATAAGGTGAAACATGGTAGGTACCAAACCAAACAATTCTAGATAGTAAGGTTCTTTGGTGGTCTTTCAGGTCTGCATGTTGCATTTGAAGTTATGATGCGAAAAATGAAGCTTCTCAACTTGTGACTGACAATTAATACAACATTGGCTCAATGAATTTAGTCACTAGCCCTACTAATGTTGAAGTATTCATTCGTGGTATGGATTACCGAACGAAACAAAGTTTTATCGCCTCCATCATCGATAGCTTTTTGGCCAGGAAAATGTCACCCCCCATCCCCCATGCTCCCATCCTCAACCCCCAGTGTTGGTTTTTACGATCAAAAGAACGATCGCGTAGGACGTTCTACACTGGGAGTGTTGTAAAATTAATGGATTCCCACAGCACGATTAAAGAGTTTTTTTCAATTTGAAGGGTAGAAACGTTTGGATTAGTCTGAAATTTTTGGAGGTATTTCTCAAATAAACATTGCTGAAAAATTATGAATATTATAAATGGTACCGACCTATACTGATAATTAGGAGGAGGTTCAATTTTTATTGACCATAGGAAAACAAAAGTTATAACGTAGGTACTTTTCTATAGATCTCAAGGCAGTTAATTGATCAGAGGAGAAAGTTGGAGGCAATATTAAAAAATATAAATTAAATATATTAAAAAAATTGGTAATATAATATTATCTGGTTGTATCAATCAAATTGTTGTGTAATCAGTTGCAGCGTGCTCACTATTATAAGGAAGGAAAAGTAGAACTAGGTGATGCTGTCCACTACCTACCTCGCTCCGCAAGCTTAGGAGGGACTGTTCCCAAAGTCCATAGACTTTAATTAACCCATTAAAATCTTCCCGGAGGACTAGAAGTTTTCTGTACCTATTAGTGTCGTCCGTGAAAGAAACGAAGAAGGGAGTGCGGGGTTGAGGATGAGATGAAGGTTTGCTTGTTAGTGCATTCCAAGTCTGGCTAGCCTCACAGGTGTGTTGGCTAATTAGCGATTTAAAACTGAAACTCAGCGTTTACGTTCGAACTCACACTCCAGTAGGTTTCGCGAAGGGTAACGAAGTATCGCAAAAAGGCGCGGAGACGGGAGAAGAGGGTCTTATTCTAATCCTTGAAATCGTTGTTAATGTGCCACATGTTGTAAGCTAGTTTTCGAAGAATTGAAGCTAATGAAATGGGTCCAACTTGTGAGCAAACTTCTATGTAGGTTGGCGGACTTGAGAAAATGTAATACATGGAAATCCATTTCAAAGTGTTATGAACAAAATTTCATACTTTAAAACGCTTTTAGCGAATTTAAAAAAAAAAAATTTAGCAATATTGCAATGGGCTTAAAATTTTTGTCAGGCGAATATTTTAGCATTTTCCCCAAGGAACCCTTATTATAATAGGTGTTAAAATTATTTTATTTCATAATTCATGTCCAGTTAAACCAATACGTGCCACTTCAGAAGATATCTATAATATATTGGCCTTTTTGTGTATTTATATAAAACATAGGTGCATGGAAATGGTCATGGAAAGGTTCTTCAATCTTATTACCACACTAATATAATGTGTCATGCAGCCAGATAAAAAGAAAAGTTTTTGAAAAATAAATTATGTTCAGTTTACTGATGCAAAAAAATACCAATCATACCTTTCGTTTTGAGGGATGGCTCATCAAATCGGTATAGGTAGGTGAGTTACCGATCTAATATTTTGAAAGGTCAATGACATATACGACTCCCCGTGCAGGCATCAAAAATTAAAGGAAACCTGGACTGTTTTCGGATTCAGTGGATATTGTTGAGTGATGAAAATAATGTAATCCTTTATGGTGTTTATTTCAAAGTGGAGAGACTCAACAGTGGGAATGCATTCCAGTACTAGCAATCATTATACCTACTCACGAACGATAAATCATAAAAATTATTGCCTACCTTGGCATGGAATTTTTATTCCGTAAGTATTGTTGGCAGGAAAAAATATTACAAAAATGTCATGGTCATTGTGGAGGGAACTACGGTGTAACTGGAAGGGAAGGTAAGGTGTTAGTTTAAAAAAACTACTTCTCATCATCTTGTCCATCTTTCTATCTATTTGTAGCTGTAACTAACGAATTCTCAGGGTTTCGAATTTCCATGAAATGAATTGAAGATGTTGATGAATTGTATAGTCTGTAAGATCCTACATACTATACAATAATTATGAGAAGTAGTTTATAGTTGTTGCAGAATGTGAAAACGGTTGAACGGATTTTGACTGAGTTTCACTTCCGAGACCACCACGATAGCGGAATTTCCGCATGTGATTCCTTTTGGCGGGTGCAAATTTGTTCCGTCCAAAATAAAATTGTAAGCGATTTTTAATAGTCTATTGCGTATCCCAAAGAATCTGCTTTGTACAGTAATTGCTAAAGGACAGTCAAGGATTGAGCACAATGTCCAGTACGTTGTTTGTCCGGGATTCAAGACCCAGAAGCGGTAAAAGATACGAGTAAAATTCTCATAGGTAGATTAAATGACCAGTTTGGTTTCAGTCACCCAAAAACTTTGAAAATAATGAAATTTCTGCTGTTGAAGAAATAATTAACCTACTCAACCTATAATAACCTACTCAATGAAATTTCTGATTTTGTGACTGCTTGCAAGTCTAGGCCATCGCCAGCCCTGCTAGACAGCATGAGATGTCAAGAGGAATGGAGAGCTTTCCAGAGGACGGTGAACGATTTTCGTGCAATGAGAACGAAAGGAGCAACACTTTTCTAGCAACAGAATGGTTGTAAGTGAAAATAATTGAAAATCTTGCGCTACTTTCTTAGTCCATTCTTGTCGTTTTCGAGGTATTAATTCATGGTAAAGAATGTTCCATGCTAATAAGACCAAAGTACACATACCTGGCAGACGCGATGAGTTCAATTGGCCGCCAAGAAAAAGTAGGATTTTTGTGAAAATGTTAGTGCAAAATGTAAATCTGCATTTTTTTTCTGCTGCATTGATTTCGAGTTTAAATCTATCTTGGAAAAGAACAAAACTTGATGCTATGTTGAATTCATTATGGAGATAACTCTGTTGCGCTAAAACTTGACTTCAATACCTACATGGTACTATCTATACCTCCACTGATTTATTGTAATCCCTACCTACTTTTTCCAGAGTTCAAGACAGACACTCTCCCGGCAAATAGTACCTACCAACGGAAGAAAAGTTACTGGGGAGGCGATAATCGGATTTGAAGTTGTTTGTAATCTCCATTGGCCCACTCCATCACTGCCATTCCTGGTTATTCCATATTTTTGCGTATTCCAAAGGAGAAAGATTCGTTCATATATTTTTTTTAAAGTCTGCCAAAAGGAGATATAACTCTCTCAAAGGTTCTCATTTTTAAAACATTTTCGGCTGACAATCGGTAGGTCTACAGACCAGCCCCGAAATACGAGCACGTAGATATCTACCATGGAAACTTAAACACAATCGAATACGCTTTTTGAGGAGTGTGGTATTTATTCTCTCAATGGGCTACTTATATATTCATCGGTATGTATATGGTTATACAGCATTTCCCCATGAAATGTTTTTTTTTTTTTTTCGAAATTAAAATCCATGTGTTTAAAAGCCGTTATGATGCATGGAAGGTATGCCTCCCTTGAATTTCATGAGGAAAAAAATTAATTTGGATGAGTAAAGGCTATTTGGAGCCTCACACCAGACGTTTCATCCTGAAAATCCGGTTATTTTGGCAAATGGAAATAAAATAAGTGACGTCAGTAAGAGAAACAAGGCGGTGACAATCGAAATGATAGAGGATACAGTTGCAATGACGTAGTTGGGAAGTTCATGACAATCTTTGAATAGTCATACAAATAGAAAACAAACAACCAAATTATATTCTAACTAGCCGATATTCGAGCATTCTCATATAAATAGCAGGAACTTTCCCATCGTTCAGCGAAAACCCCATCAAAATTGGTCCAGTAGTTTGGCCTTCTATCCATCATCCTCCTTGTATAAATACAAATGTATAGTACCAGCAACCAACATTATTTTATTTACCTAGGAGGTAGTTATGGATTTCTAACAAGTTACTTTTAAGCAACTATTCGTAGGTAAGTACCAAAGGAAACAAACTCCCCTTAAGGTAGTGCGACGTCAATTATCAGGATTGCATCTTCGAATATTCAAATTTAAAATCATTTTATAAAGTAACGAAAATAATCCGTTAACTGTAACCTAAAAAAACACTTTATTTACTGTGCGTGGGTTTACGTTAAAGTTGAATTCACGTTCACAATTATTCTTCATTGGTCTTTGATATTCACCTTCCTTCATCCACAATAATCCAATGTGAACGTAATCCACGCGATAGGTAACTAACTACACCTTCAAACTTTTCATCTCGTTCGAATTTGTCAACAAACTTCACAATCCCCAGGAATGTTATTGACTCAGCTGAAACTAAGCACTCTGCGTGGAGGAATTTAGCGAGCAAGGTTTAGGTTAGTATAACTAACTGCAATTGAACCTTTATGAGACCTCTGGGTGTACAGTATAGAGAATTCAGATGTTGATAGTTGGAATTAGAGTTGGAATCATTAAAATAAAGTTATCATTTTACGATCCTCCATGAATATGGATCATGTAAATATATACCTTGATGAGTCAAGGGAATCGTCAACCATAACACTAACGGCGAGATTATAAATTTTATGACAAGAACCAGGATGTTCGCTTGGTCATTTGAATGAGTACATACGAATAGTCTCGCGAAAACTAAGTAGCTACCAAAAAAATACATAATTCATAGATAGCTCCTAAATACTAATAGATACAGGCCCCACGACACTATTCTGATCTAAATCTCAACTGAATGAAACTAGAGTATAACCCTCAATCATCACCTTTGAAAATCGTTTCCGAACGGGTGTGGCACCTGCAACATCACCTGTCTTATGTGCTAAGTACCTACCCATCCAGTTGAAAAAATTTCTCGATTTCGCATTATGAGAAATTTTCGCGATCAACAAAGTAGGAATAACTGGGTAGGGTAACCATAAAACTAGAAAAGGTATAATATAAAACGTGAAAATGCTGGAAATCATATGGAAATAATCACATGGAAATCTGAGTAGGTAGGCAGGTGAACTATGTGAATGATTAACATGGGTAGGAACAAAGTGTCTAATATTCTAAAATATTTTGAAACTCAAACAGTGATAATTATCACAAGCTCAAGGCGAGATTAGCAGAAGATGAAATTATTACGTACGATAAAAAATACCGGCGGTGAAAAATAGGAGGTAAGTTCAAAAAAGTTCCAGTCATGCAGCATGAGTTGATGAACGAATTTTCAAAGAATCATTCCAGCTGATTTTGAGGGTGATATGGTAAATTCTGCGCTGATTCCGAATATATGTTTAAGGTGGTAATTTACACAAAAAAACTTTGTTTCTTCAAAATTTGACCCCTTGGAGTACTCCAAAAAACTGTGTCTGCGTCGGACCAGACAGTGGAAGTTATACTTCTTT
>JAEMON010000010.1:17984670-18001025 GCA_030264115.1 Lygus lineolaris
TGCTTACCGTCACTGTCCAGCAGAGGTTCACACTTGACACAATCACAAGATTCTGGAAAATTACAGGACTCGGATTTGACGAGTATTTCTTCCTCTCTTGTTCCTTGCTCGTCATGTTCTTGCGCCGTCAAACTACTAATGCTCAGATCTTCGACGTTGTTCTTCTCTTCTGAATTTAAAAATTAATACACAATGATTTACTAGGTGCCTATGTAGTTCTCACTTTTCCCCAGAGAATAACAAATTGAATAATGATAAATTTTTGAGAATAATGCAATGAGTATGCCTCAAATAAGTACTGAGTGCAAGTGGAGTTAGCTGGATGACAGTGAGGTCTCAGTGGGAGGTTGTTTTCAAGCATCGCTTCCCCAATCATCGTTAGGTTTGTCCCAAGCAACGGAGAGTCCATGGTAAGTCGTAGGTTTGTTCCAACAGTAAAAAAGAAAAAAAAAGTTGAATATTCGAATTATGTTCGAGTAGTGCACAGGCACACATTCTCGTGATTATACGAATAGGTATCCTGTCTTTTAAAAATTAATTGTGTGCAACTTAATCCTACTGATAAGAACTGGAATCCTGTTCCAACTTCCAGGGCAAGTTGCACACAATTCGAATAGTCTCACCCCTGTGGTGGAGGAGGGGGCATGTTGAATACAGGGAAATCATCAGCCATTCCTCAGGTTTCTTCCAACTCCTAGTGCAGTTAAAAGAATTGTCGAAAATCTTCAAGCTGAAGACCGTACTCAACTTTGATCTTGGGAAACGACTTTGAGACTATTCGAATACGAACTGAATATTATTTGAATAGTAGATTTCAGTTGGAACAAACCTCTCATTTATGTCATCTTCACAGCACCTACTTCGCACATTGATAATGATAAGAACAGGAACGATGTGCCCTGATAGAATAGAGGTAACTAGGACCCACCGAGCTTGGAAGGAATTTTTAAAAAGACTTGAGTGAGCAGTCACTTAGGTCTCAACAACTCATTTATCAGCTGTTTGGGTGAGATTTGTCTGGATAACATACCATCGCCAGATGGGAGGTCATCCTTGGCACCAGATTCTTCTTTATAATAGTCGGGTTCCTCTTTACAATCAGGTTCCTCTTTAAAATCAGGTTCTTCTTTACAATCAGGTTCTTCCTTATAATCTGGATCTCCAATACACTGACATAAAATTTCATCCTTTAATTCATCCTTCACATTGAGGATAACCACATCAGGGTTCAGGATCCCATCATACTCCACACTTGTGTCAACGTTTTCTTCCTTGATCTCCCCTGGAACAAAAGTCCAACAGAGACATGAGTCTTGAGATGACGAGGGAAAACAAAACAAACATTTGTGAGTTTGCCTAGAAGAACAAAATCTGTCCCCTTACTTATTTATAAAGGAAAAGAATTTAGGTCTGTTCAAACTATTCGAATCATTGGAACATACCTCTGGGTCCACTGGCAAGGCAGGGTTTGGCGGTTTGGGATCGCAATCCTCCCGAGTCATGTGCCACTAGACTATAGACTATCATTGTAGTCTCCATGTGTGTTCGCTATCAAGTTATTTACCTCTCGATTTTTGTCAGTTCAATGATCTGTTGTTGTGTGATCAGCCACGTTTACTAATGGACTGATTGGGGTAGGTGGGTATGTTTTTATTTCTAGAAAATGCGAGCGCAGCGAGCATCCAGGTCACTGATGGTTGAAGATAGCCCTTACTCTGGAGGACCGCAATCAACAAGTGGGTCTGGAGTTAAGCCAGAAGGTTATTGACAGCTCGATAAAGTACGTGACACCCCCATGCCTAGACAACGGCTAGCTATTCTTAGGTAGGTTATAATCACATTATAATAACATACAGGTTATAATCTACTTACATAATTGAGGAGGTAGCTAAAGAGTTTTTTCCACTTACCAGTCTCACAGCTTGGTGTTGGAGTGCTACTCATCGAAGCTGAGGGCTGTCTTCACCACATAAAGTTCATAAGAAGAATAGGTAGGTAGGTATTAGGTTTTCTAGGCCCTGCCCTACAAGATAAACGGTGCTTACGTAAGATAAAACTAAGAGCACAGTCGGATGTACGATGTCAATGTCATGAGCATGAACAAAAGCAAAAAAGCATACCTAGGTACATACAACAAAATTGTCAAAATTTGAAATGTGGTCAGAAAACATAATTAATATCCATGTAAACAAATGGTTACGTTGGATACTTAACGATAGAAGTGGTTACTCTTGGCTTTTACCGTGGTTTTATGATGGTTACATTTATTTTACATGGTTACTGTTGCATGGTTACATCATGATTCCTGCTGCCAAGTAGGAAACGATTCTTCCTCCGCACATGTTTACCCCACTGCCGACTCATAGTTTTCCAAGGCAACTAAAAAGCGATCCTCCACCACTCAATCTTATCGGTATGCTGTGTTCTTATCAGCTGATCAAGGTCATCTTTGTTTAGGAGTGATTGTGAGGACGTTAGATTAGTTTCTCATAGATTGTAGGTAGTTCCTATTTTTAAACCAACTGCAAGTTCCATAGCCGATAGAAGTCGTGTCAAGGTCTGTCAGCATCCTGTTTTCGTAATCTATAAAGGATCGTATCGGTACGTGACTCGGGCAACTTGCTGACCCGAAAGGACAATGAAAACGTTAACCTTCCTTTGTGATTGTGTTACCTACTTCTCTATGATAGTCATTGTCATCTTGTAGATCCTCGTATTTCTTCAAATATGTATGGCTTGAAAAATACTCTTTTAACTCTCAAACAACGCTCGTGGAGGCTCCTAGAAGAGCAGTCTCGCTCATATTCGCATCACTACACCATTTTCGATGTCATCGTCGTGGGTGGTGGTCATGCTGGGACAGAAGCCTGCGCTGCTGCTGCCAGGATGGGCGCCAGCACTCTCCTCGTCACCCACAAAAAACATACAATCGGTAAACCGTGTTACCTACACATTTTCTCTCTGATTTAAGTTGGTCTTGCCTTACAGTTATTATGACAATGGGGAATTATCATCAATTTTTTAAAAAAATTTTCTGAAAGATAATGACTCAAAAGAAACAATTATGAAGACGTAAGGCAAAAATAGTGTATCTGTTATTTTAGAAAATTTATTGAAATATTTATTATTGTAATTTGGCGGGAAAGTGACGTTGAGAAGGGGGCTGTCATTGGCCAATTCCATCCAAGATGCCAACCGAACAAAACGAAACAAAGCCCATCACTGTTTGGGCTCCAGTTTAGTGAGGATAGAATTTACATAATTAATAAATTGATTGAATCAATTAATTATTTAAATGATTCCTATTTTCACTGCTCTCAATGCGATCTCAGCGAATTATTTTTCGGTTCAGTTCTTTAGTGTGACGTAGGAAAGTGATTCTCAGGAGCCTTATTCAAAGTTTTCTCCACACCCGAACGGTAAACTTTTATTTTTTTCTTTGTATTTGCAGTGTTAATATATTCCAAATAACTAAACAAAGGAAGAACAAATGTGATTTTCTCATACACGATAATCCCCCATAGTGGTTTTCATTTTCACTCATACAATGATGACCCTGGGAATGTTGCCTCTGATGGCGAGTTCCAGGGTGCAGCCTGGGAGTTATATTCGTTACTCTGTGCCTGAGAACAACACCTCTGCCAGAAGAGTGTGAGGATGCAGTGGCCCGCCTAGGACGTCCCAAGTTTAGTTTTCAAACCACTGCTAATAATATTCATACCCTAACCATACCAGGGTATGACTAAGCAGAGGTTTGAAAACTAAACTATGTCCAGCTTCTGAATAGGTATAATATATAAGTCCCAACGGATGGACCATAAATTACAATAGGTTTTCAATGTGTGAGCTGCGCTGTTTGTGAACTGTGTGATTTGATGTACATAGCTGCGCACAGGGTTGCCACACGTCCTGGTTCACCAGTACATAGTCCATCTTTTGGAAGAATCGTCCTGGGTCCTAGTATTGCTCATTGTAAGGTCCTCAGTTGCTGGAGTTTTACCAACGGTTCAGCCCAGAGAGGATTTTTGAAGCCATAAGGTCTAATCAGTAGGTACCTACTCTGTCTTCAACATGCCTTCCCCTACGAAATATATATATGTATTATGTAACTAGGTACCTATTCAGTAGAAAGTGAATTCAAATTTAGTTGATTTATTGATTGATTATCTCCACTTCCCAATTCAGCTGAAAGTGAATACAAATATGGTTGATTGATAGATTATCTCCATTATAAAATTTAGTTCCTAGGTAGACACCCTTATTCGATTCCACTTTAGTTCCTTGGGCCGACACCCAAATTCAATTCCATTTTCTATTCTTGGGGTCGACACCCATTTTTTTCACTGTTTTGTGGTTCCTGAGGTTTCAAAGACACAAATATTATTTCTTTTTCTTAATATAATTCCGTTTCTTAGTTGCCTGGGTAGATATCCAAATGTTATACTGTTTTCTAGTTCCTGGGCAGACACTCAAAGTGATACAGTTTTTATTTCACAAGTTCTTACCTCAATAACGTAAAGGTGAAACCTATCAATACAGTTTATACTCCCAGGTGTCCCGGGTCCCAGTGTCCTAGTTTGGACTTTATGGTTATTGGCAACCCTGGCTGAGTAGAAACCTCTGCACACATACCTACTTGTGAATGCCTGTACCATTAATTGCAAGTTTCAGGATGCAGTCTGGCACTGAGAGAATCACACCTCTATCAGGAGGGTCGAAGAAAATCAGTGGGGGTGGTGACCTGCAGAGGACATCCTAAGTTTAGTATTAAAATCCCCGCAAATCCATGCCATACTTTGCTTCAGTTTTGCAGTGGCACGTTTAAATTTGCTCTTCTATGATTATGGGAATTTCCCTGTTAACAGTAGAGAGAACAGTTAGCAGTTTCACATCTCTTGTCACCCAACGCTAGAAGGTATTGCGGGTGGTGAGAGGAGGGTGGTGGTGGTTAGAGTTGGCTCGAACTTTCTGGTTTGTTGGCCCTTCAACAATCTGCCCACAATAGAGGTTGTTGAAGAGAGTATCCATGTTACGGACTATCCCTAAAATCGGTGCTAGGTCCTACTTTGGACCTACCCTAGTTAATCGGAAAACTCCGTACGAAAAATATTGGAGAAAATTAGAGAAAATATATGAAAATACGTCAGTCTCGTTCAAGTTCAAATCGAAAAGTCAAATTTTATTCAAAACATATGATCAATTAAACAATTTGGATTACATCTGCCGAAATAACTAATAAATTAGAGTAACTCCATAACAATCCATGCTTATCCAATGTAGGTATCTTCCATGGTCAGGGCATGCTGAGTCTCTCCCCATTCTTTGTAAGTCCTCTCGACCTGTACTTGCAGCTCCTATGTACTATTTGTATTCGTGTTGCTCAGTGGCCCAAAACCGTTCATTTCAGTTGCCACCTATAAATTGGTTACCCCTCAAAAGGACACGTTTTCTTTTCGACAAATTAAATTCTTGAGCAATTATACGTAAGTACCCATCTAAAACCTTGAAAGCCCTAGGTACTTAAACTTATTTACTACTACTAAATAACTAAATCTACTTAAACCTAGGTACTTAAAAAACCATAGGCCATCAGAATGCGATGGATTTGAAGATTTCAGTACGTATTCCTCTTCAACTTCCAGCCGAAAAAAAAGCTCAAAAAATGCTGAAACCCAGCTCTACCTATAAATTGTTGTGAACATCTTCCTTAAATTTCCTATCTATTATCAAAAAAGAGAAAGTAATGTAAACCAACCAGTAATAAATCTGGTAGTGAGTTTCTAGAACATTTCACCGTCCTGTTACTGTTTCAAGTTTCAATTGATGGTGCTAACATAACTGTTAAATCTCGATCGGGGCGACAAACTTCATGTTTTGGTTTGCCCATCTGTATAACGTAGCATAATCCTTGAACGTTTTTTATGTCTTGGTTTATATATATTTATGTATTTTGTCGCATTGTCATTATTAAATATTCATAATCATCATCTAATTTTAATTTATTTAACTTTTTTGTAGGTGAGATGTCTTGCAACCCATCTTTTGGGGGGATCGGTAAAGGGCACTTGATGAAAGAAGTTGATGCGTTGGATGGTCTTTGTGGAAGAATCTGCGATTTGTCTGGAATCCAATATAAAGTAAGTTATTTGTCCACTGACTAATTTATTAAAAGTGCTGTTCGAGGTTGAAGTGAATGAGGGCTGTGATTTGGGTTATTGCGCTCCCTCATTATGGCACCTGTATGATCTCATTGAAATCAATTCCAATAATAATATTATGAAATAAAAATAACCCTGATACATTTTTCGAAGGTTCTAAATAAGAGGAAAGGTCCTGCAGTTTGGGGTCCCAGGGCTCAAATAGACAGGACTCTGTACAAGCGCCACCTTCAGAAAGAGTTGTTCTCTACTCCCAACCTCGCCATCATAGAGGGCGCAGTTGAAGATCTGATTTTAGAGCGACCTCAAGTCGAGAGAAATGTAAACGCACCGAAAGCTGCAGCTGGAGTGGTCCTTAGTGAGTTTAGATGCGTATCTCTGTACAGTCAATGACAATATAAATCGAGAGTTTGGTAATTTATCTATTACGATGACAGAAGGTGGAGTCAAGGTGTACGCAAGATCGGTCGTCATCACTACCGGAACCTTTCTCAAAGGACAGATCAACATCGGCTTAGATGTTACTCCAGCTGGTCGCATGGGTGATGAACCTTCCATCAAATTAGCCGACACCATCAAGAACCTTGGCTTCAGGATGTCCAGACTAAAAACAGGTACCTACCTCCCATTTACTGGTGCTGATGCATTGCATGCTCATGTGAGGGTTGTCACCTTAGATGCTCATGAATCATGGTGTCACCTACATACTAAAATCAATACCGTAATTCTTTTGTCCTAAAGGTACTCCTCCTAGACTTGATGGGAAGTCTATAGACTATTCAATTTGCATCACTCAAGCTGGAGACGAGAGACCGATGCCTTTTTCGTTTATGAACGACGAAGTTTGGATCAAAGTATGTTGATTTTAGACATTTTCTCTCTTGAATATTGTTAACAATGTTTTTTAAATACTTTGTGGAATAACACTCGATTAATGCAATCTTATGCCAACATTTTTTGTATAGCATCTCAAAACAATTAGGGGGTTTTCAGCCAGAGGACCAGCTGATGTGCTACATGACACACACGAATCCTGCAGTTAACAGTATAATTATGGACAACATGCACGTTAACCGTCACGTGACGGAAGAGATCAATGGCCCTCGCTACTGCCCTTCTATCGAATCTAAAGTTCTCAGGTAATTAACTAAATATATTTCCGAAGACCTATCCTGCATAAAGGTTAAGTCCTGGAGTAGGTACCTACTTGAGCGATGTAAGTATTCAGATTTGTCCTCAGACATGGACAAATTGTGAACCAGGCCTCTTTAATTCCTGTAACCCACGTTTAAGGCCTGGGCACATAGGATGCGTTATAACGCGGCACCCAGGGAACGCGCGTTCTCCCCGACGTTCAGCGATATAGCGGTACCTCACATACACCAGGTTATAACCGTGTTACCTTCCTCACTTCTTGCATGAGAGCCTCAGTTTCCTCACTCATCTAAAAATAAAATGGAACGAGCTGAGGGGGTAACGCTCTCAGGTCGCGTTATTTTGTGATTTTGTACAACCCCTACGGCTGACGTCGCGTTACTGAAAGTATCGCTGAGTATTAACCCCATGTGTGTGGTGGGGACAATGCAATGTTGCATCATACAACTATATTGCCGTAACGCGACGGTACAGGAACGCCTAACGTCGCGTTATAGCGCGTCCTGTGTGCCCAGGCCTTTCATATTGTTGAACGAATTTCATGGTATTGTTTGGAAATTGTACTCATGGTTGGCAGGTTTGGTAACAAATTTCATCAAATTTGGTTGGAACCTGAAGGCCTTGACACTGATGTGGTTTACCCCAACGGCTTGTCTTGTACGCTCCCCGCAGATCTTCAGGAACAGATGCTGAAGAAGATAGCTGGTCTGGAAAGTGTCAAGATGGTGAGGCCTGGTAAATATCGAGTTTGGTTGCAGTAACCATGTGCATGGGTTGTGTTGTGCTTTGATCGTTGGCACTTCAATCGATTAAGATTTTTGGGACTAAATAATATAATAATTTTGAATTATCTACGTGTGAAAATTCTGACTAAAGATTTCATCATTCTCCTTTTAAAATAAACTTCCATGATCTACAAAATCGCTCTCGGATATGACCTTTAACTTCTAGATTATTTCACGCTTTAAATTTGCTCATTTCGTTCAATATCATTTCCTGTATTTTCCATGTATAACGTCCAATCGTTTCGCAGCTAGAGCGCGCCAAACGTGGGCCATATTCCCAGACCTAGAACCTATACCTCTCAAGAATAACAAATATAGTGAAAGTAATGGACAAAATGGAGACAAACGAATGAAATGCAGTTATTACTGAAGTTTAAAATCGTTATTAGTATTAAATTGTAATATAATTCGTGTTGTATCATTTGTAATGTAGTACACATATGTAATGGAAAATAGGTATTGCGAATGATTGAGAGAACACATTAAGATGATTTGCAGAAGGTGAAGCCCAGTTCCTCCTGTCATCAGCGTCCTGTCATTGTTTTTTGTAGGCCTACTTCATACATCTGCTTGACACCAGGCGCAAAAAAGCAGGCCTCGACTGCAAGAATCTGTTTTTAAACGGGGAGAGATCTTGCAGTAATACAACTATTGATCCAGATCTGATAAATCCCTTGGAAATGGGGCGTTTGACGCTGATGACAGGAGGAACTGGGCTTCACCTTCTCCAAATCATCTTCAATCAATCATTCCCATTTTTCAATTATAATCAAAATCGTAACTGTAATCATAATAAACGATTATGATTATGCTAATTTCCGATTCACGGACATACCTATGTGTTCTGACAGACAGATCGACAGACATTGAACCAAATTGGTTTCGAGAAGGTATATAATGTGAGTGGGAATTTCGAGAAAAATAAATTTGTCTTCCCAAAATAGTGATAAAAAGTTTCCTCTATCTTCATTGATAATTCATTTAAAAAACCCTCACAGGTTACGGTGTAGAATACGACTTCATAGATCCTAGAGAGCTTATGCCGAGTCTGGAAACCAAGAGGGTGGCAGGGCTATTTTTTGCTGGTCAGATCAACGGCACTACAGGTTATGAGGAAGCGGCTTCACAAGGCATTCTGGCTGGGATTAATGCTGCTGCCTGCGTATGTATGAGCCTCTCGTACCTAATTCACCTCACTGAGATTTATCATTTTGAAAAGGGAAAAATCACCTTGCCCACAACCCGTTTGAACTTGGTTGATTTCCATTAAGTTTTGCTGTTGTTGGACGTTTCAGGCTCAGCAGTGGGAAGGGATGACGATTAGTAGGACAGAGGGGTACATCGGCGTAGTAGTGGACGACCTCACCACCCTCGGTACATCGGAGCCCTACAGAATGTTCACCAGCCGAGCAGAGTTCAGACTCTTCCTCCGGCCTGACAATGCCGATCTTCGACTGACTGCAAAAGGTAATTTCCAGAGTTATTCCATTAGACTGGCTGTATCCTATGATGGAAATGCATAGATGGATCCAGAATCGGTCGAGTTCCTTAGAAAATCGAAACTTTTTCACCCCCGTTCGAATTATGCTCTAGCTGGAATCTTTGAAATCCTACGCACAAATCAAATGTTCGCAGGGTACAACGTGGGATGCGTGTCAGATGAAAGGTACTCTCGAGTGAAGAGGATTAAGAGCGAACTAGAAGAGGCGATGGACCTCTGTAGCAGCGTCTGTTACACCTTGCAAAAATGGAGGGAATTGCTGAGGCTCCCCCCCACCACCAACACCATGAAAAAGACGTAAGCGATAGTTTGAAAAATGTAAAAGTTATGCGTGTTACTAAGACTCACGCAGACAAATTTGTTCAGAAAGGTCTAAAACATGAAATAACTCGATTGGGACTTCTGATTTCGGAAGAACAAAAAAACGCCCCTACGAAAATTATTAACTAATTCCGATTTCGAAGCTTGGTTTCTTCATGTATGAAGATGAACCAGCAAGAATTTCAGCCCTCCAGGTTAATTTTTGGGAAGCAAAATAAGTGGGGGAAAAACGTGGTTTTTACTACATCGAGCTTTTCTCCCACAATCGCTGAAGGTTTTGATGAAATTCATATCATTTACTATTTTTCTAAACAAAAACAACTCTCAATTCCTCTCGTCTCCATGAAAATATAGTTTGGGCGGAAATCTGCGTTGGAACTGACAAAAAATATCCATTTTCTTTTCGTTTCTCCGGGTGAGGAAAGTAGTGTGAAGCATCTATGCAGTCTTGTACCAGACAGTTTTAGTTCCTACCTGCTTAATTGGAATACCTAGTTCAAAACATTCGAAAAAATGTAAAAATCACGACTCCTTCCGATTAACAAATTCGGTAAATTCCAGCTGTAGGAACCAACACTGAGAAAAAAATATTTTATTCGATTTAATTTGGTGATACCTACTGGAGATCATACAGTAGGTAGTTAGTCGTATACAATATTTACCTTTAAATGATCCTATTGCTTTCAGGGCGACGGAAATCCTTTCAATGAACAATGATGGTGTTACAGTTGACCTCTTAGCCAAATATCTTCCTAACGAATTCAGTAAACTTGCGCAAAACCGAGAAGTCTCTGAGAGACTAAAAATCGAGGCCCTCTACGACTATTACGTCGATCAGCAGCACGAACAGGTTGGAACTTGAAGTTTTTTTCCTTTTTTTCCACTAGTTCTTAGGTAGATATGATGATGGACGGGATAGTTTGATAGATAGATGATGCCCCTAGTTAGTCTGTAATGACATTTTGTTACCAACCATTCTGGTCTATCTGACCAAACAGTTTAGAAGAAGGCGGGAGATGGCACACCACATATCACCATCAGCCAATGGGAGCTATTGAAGCAAGTAATCCCTAAAAGGCGGAGCCTAGAATCATGGCGGAGGAGGGTAACCTCCAACACTGTTATAAAACTCATTTCAAGTTTGACCTCCGCTGATGCAGTTCCCAAAGTGCCTTTAATTTATTAAAATATTCGAATTTGAGTGGAATACAGCCCATATCATGTTATTCAAAACTAATCAATTCAGAAGTGAAAGTTTTTCAACAATCATTCGAATACGGATTTCGATAAAGTCTATCGATAAGCCATCCATAGTTATAGTTATATCAATGCTAATTGATAGTATAACATCGATACTGGTAGATTCGTAATCCCATTGGTTATCAAGGTCCATGCCCCCAAGAGGCGGGGTCCTACGTCTCTTCTTCCCCCTCCTTGATTCACTGTCTGTACCCCTTTCGTAACTGTACTGTTCTTCTATTACCCTGTATGATGCTGCAAGTGTTCTTGGACATTACACTATGATCTTGGTAGGTACCTACCAACCTACCTCCTATCGATAAGCTACGTATCTAAGTACTCTCTAGACGACTACCATCAAAATGTTATCCAACTTAGTGGTGACGTAGGTGAGTATTTAAAGTAGGTATATGTGAACAACGTTATGTGTGTTTTAATATTTGAAATGTTCTCCCAGTGAGGGTTAGTTTGATTATTTCGGTGACGAGTAGAAGTTTAATCATACCTACATGTCTGTGACGATTCTAACTCCTTCTTCAAAGTCACTCGATCATATTCCTCAGAAGCAAAATCCTCCCTAAGTACAATCACTATCCGGTTGATTTACGATTTAATACTGCTCAACAGGTGTCAAAAATCAAACAAGACGAGGGCCTTCGGATACCACCAGAAATTGATTATACATCGTAAGTATACTTCATCCCTTCTAAATGTTGTTACCCCAATTGACGTTAGCCGTCAATACTCTTCTATTTGCAGTTCTAACTTATTATTAGGTATACATTTTGTAACGTATAATATTTTGCTTAGTGATTAAATTCAATCGAGTTTTGTTGATTTGAAGTTGATTTATCTGAAAATTATCTAACTAGCGGTTGCGCAGGTAATATTCGAATATTTTAGCTGGACAGAAAGTTCTGCTCAGCTGAAATATCCGAATATTTCCTGCACAGACCTCTTAACTGTGGGTATCCTTAAATACACTGTCTACGTAGGATAGTACGTATTACGTACATATTTTCATTTTTTTAACCTGTTTCAGGACATCCCTGAGTATTTCTGCTGAGGAACAAGAGAAACTCATAGCAGCAATGCCACAAACGGTTAGTAATTGCTGATAATTATAGTCCATAGGTATCTTGTTTTCGTTCTGTAGGTAAGTTTGAAAATGTGTTATCATTTCTGGAGCTCAATTTCGAAGCTGGGTTTTCGAGTGCCTTCCTTCTCGCTCTCCTGGGAAAGAGTGATAAACCCATTGTGATTCAATCGCGAAGATAACAAGTCCAAAATCAGAAATGGCTGGTATTTGATGAAATTGAACGGCAGGTAACATACTTGTAATGACCATTAGAAATGATTTGGCGCCATTCAATAACTGTGTCAGCTAATGACTCAAATATTATTTTCTTAATCAGTGATGTAAAAAGGGTGAAAGTCCAGTGAGTAGGGTATATTTAAAAACTTGGTAGAGCAGCTGCTGTTTATGTATATTGATCTATAATATTTAATGGTTGGAAGCTGTGTGTTTATACAAATCATCATTAAATTCACATATTATGTACGTACCCATTTCATTGGAATAGAACATTTGGATTTACCTAACTCTAGGGAAAGCAACTGGAGTTAGGTAAATCCCAATTTTGCCGCCACTTTTCAAACTGAAAGAAAACAGTTGGCACTTAGGCCTTTTGTAGATGTATGCACATAGATATAGAATCCATGAAGATCTCATTCGTGTTCACTATTCTATCTAGAACGCCTCTCATTGTTATCATTATCATTCTTCTTAATCATTCATCACTATAAATGTACTTTGAGCCCAGATTTTTTTTTAATTTGGTTGTATCATGTCTTTAGCACTTTTGATCTTTTGGTGTCCTAATGCTTTGCATATGGTGATTGTTTCTTTCTAAAGTACCCATTTAGTTCAACGTTCAACCAATAAAATTCAATATAATTTGACCCTTCTGAAAGTGCTGTATCATTCTGCTCAACCTCTCTTGACTACTCTCGCTCTCTTCCAGAATGGCTTTTCTATTTCTCACCAGAGACACAATGAGAGGCCTTCTAGATAGAATGGTGAACAAGAATGAGATCTTCATGGATTCTATATCTATGTGCCTATCTACAAAAGGTCTAAGTGCCAACTGTTTTCTTTCAGTTTGAAAAGTGGCGGCAAAAATTGGGTTTTACCTAACTCCAGTTGCTTTCCCTGGAGTTAGGCCCTTTCTATTTTCTTACTGCTCCACATATGGAAAGAAAAAAAATGTCTTACATTTTATAGTACCATGAAAACAAGTATAGTAGTAGTAGAGGTACAAGTGTAGTAGTAGTAGTATTATGAAAACAATTACATAAGACAATACTAAACGAGATAAGTTATAACAGGAAAAAAACCCTTCTAAAACTACCGAGAAAAATATAAGTAAATGAAACCTTAAAACGTGCATAACTTTTTTTTGTTCAAAATAAGGGTATTCATGATCCAGGATATTCGACGTCGAATTGTCGAATCGGGACTTTCGAAGTGAGCTAATGCGCATGCGCCCCGGCTCCGATTTGATTTACGACGATTCGAATTTCCCAAGGGCTGGAGGCGTCGAAAATCAGATTCGACGTCGAATATTGAAATGCAACAGCGATCCTAGCGGTAGCTTCGATTTTCGACAATTCGACAGGGAAAAAGTGTAGGAGCCTCATGATACCCTCGAGTTTCGAATATCAGATTCGATATTCGACGATCGAATTAGACCATCAATACCCCTAATTGCACTTAAGCCCTTTGAACCCAATGCCCTTCAATTATGTGGCTAACTTCTCACATTCTGTTTGTAGATCGCTGCAGCCAGCCGAATCCAAGGTGTTACACCTTCAACCATTCTTCGACTCATGTTTCACATCAAAAGCCGACCTGAACATGCTCTGGTGAAACACTAGATTTTAAAAAACCTTGAGGTACCTAACCCCATGTTCCTCTAGTTCATAAAAATATTGGCTTGCAGAATTTTATTTTCGGGCTGATCATGTTACTGGTTGCTAAAGTAAAAGAAGTCAGGAATATTCCAAATCCTAGTCGTCTGTAACCAGACAAAAACCTACCAGCTAGATTTTCATCATCTTTCCGTACGCGTAAGAAAACATACTGAAGTTGATTTTTGAACAGAATAGTTCGTCTGACTAATATGATTGGGTATTTGAAATAACCGCTGATGATGTAGTGCTGTAACGCTGTGATTGGGTGGCCTACTGGTTAAGGTTAGATAACCCTAGTAAGTCTGTTCCAACAAGCACGTAAGAGGTGCCCTGGAGGAGCTCGGGAGGTTTCGAAATCGCGTTCCAACAAGCTTTTGGGGTCAATATAAGCCGTGTAGGCCCCATCCAATATCCGACCATTACTACGTCGTAACCGGATTTTGTACTCTTTTTTTCTCCGTTTTTTTTTGGGGGGGGGTGAATAATTAGAGAAGGCATATTTTCTAGATTATACGCCATGTGTGTACTTGGTTTTCATTCAGGTATCCTGTAAGCATTTAGGGGGTACTTTAGATTTTTTTTTATTCACAAATCATGATCATGCCCATTATTAATACAGATTTCTCTCAGGACTACCAGTTCCATTGGAATATTTACCCAATATAGATCCCTAGTAAAGTATTTAACCAGATACCAGAAAACAAGTTCCTGTATTTTTTTTAATGTGCCTAATATGTTAAGCTGAATTTTTCGTGAGATTTTTATATTTTTTGGTACCTACTTCTTTACCATTGAGTTAGGTATCTTCTTCTCATTCTGAAGGTAACTATTTTTCAAATCAGGGTAGGTACTTATATGATGAACGTGTATTATCATCAAAACATGATGTACGATTAACTCTGAATCGACTACCTACATTTAGGTACCATAAATATTTGACCCAATTTTTCAAACTTGTGATAGGTAGCTACCATCTATATTATGTAGGTACTTGTTGTCCTCAGTGTTAGGCAAAACACATCATTTGATAGAGGCTGATTCAAATAATATATTTTAGTACTTTTGACAAAATATACATCTGTTTTGTTACCAAAATCACGATTTTTACTTCGTCGCTATTATCCACGCAATCAGAACCTACCTAGCCTACTCGCGAATTCCTTTCCGGCTCCGACCATTTCAAAGCTATACTAAGAAGTTTAACATAGTCGAGGTGATATGGAAAAAATCAATACACACTTCCTTTTTTTATATTTTTTATTTACGCAATCCTTATTTCCTAGTTTGATCAAGAATACAATAATTTTTAATCACAATAAATAAATAAGCTTAAACATTTCAAAGAATGGCACAAATATAGTTTTTAGGTACAAATTTAGGCGTACCTAGGTACTTGATTCTCAAAATATTGTAGATATATTTTGAGGTACCATCGTTTTTCTTTCATCACAGTTAAACGACACTAGACTATCTGCATCTAAACATATACAAAAATAGGTACAACATTTGGAAAAGCTACAATATTAGAATCTTGAAAGTACGTTGAAAAATATATAGTAAGTACTTACAAATGACACTCCCACATAAGAGAATGGTAGATACTACATTTAGAAAAATGTTAGAATTACTGACTCATGAATGAATATAAACATCGAACTATAATATATTTAGATTGTAACACGCAGTTGTACAACATTCACGTTAATAAGAAAATACATTCACTTATAGCTAGGTAGGTAGATACTTAAAAAAAAAATTAAATCCGTTCATTTTTACAGTTTTTATATTCAGTTATTAAATAATTTGTTCTGATATTGAATCTTAGACTCGTAGAAAAATTAATGAAAAGAGTAGTTACCTCTACAATTTATGAAACAGCAATGCAGAAGAGATTTTAATTTTAATAATTTTCCTCAGCTATTCAATCTAGATAGCATTCTCCCTCTAGATCAGATAGGTTCTCTACTAATGAGTATCCAGTTGAAGGTAACTCAGCAAAACACTTATAGACCTTAACATATTTCGTATTATTTTCATTAAATATTATTACGTCTTATCTAAAATACGAGTAAATACCCTAACAAGTTACAGGTAGATTGATGGCGAACGCACATGACGTAGAGCCGCAAAAAAATAAGAGGAAACGTTCAACAATAATTAGCCTCCCTTAAAGAGACTAGAAAATCTTCTAGAAGGACTAGAAAAGTTTTCTAATCTATTCAT
>JAEMON010000010.1:18001077-18011758 GCA_030264115.1 Lygus lineolaris
TTGAAACGCGTGTAACGATTTAACGTGTCAGTAGGTATGTCGATTATCCAGATTTCCCTACGTGTACTTCGATGGTCTGGATGATCGACAAAGTACAACACAAAATGTACAGTAGATAGGTACGAGTATATCATGTTCTAATGAAGGTGTAGGCACCTCTATTCGTTAATTCCATCCTCGATATTTATTGAGCATTTAGGCGTTTTATTTTATTTTATTTTTTTTAATCAAGCCTGTAGGTTCACATTGGTAAGTATAAATAGATAGTGATAATTTGAATGAACACTAACTGCAAAAATAGAGTTTTGGACAGTCTGGAAAACCTCCTACCAGATAAGTATAGTACTAGATAATGTTTGGAGTGATTGTTTGAGGATATACCTATTTTCATTGGTCAACTACCCGCATAGAACAGCAGAAACTGTGTGTGCTCATTTATCTCTTCATTCACTTTTGTTTTTTGATTGTATAATTTTGCGCATTTTTCATGGAGTACCTACACAGTAGGTGGAATTTCATAATGTTGCATCCATAATCATGGAAAGTGTTGAATTGTGTGTGAAATTTTCATTCGTCATGAAACAAACTCATTTTATCAGAATTCACTTGGGCGAGGAGAATATTATAGGTACCTACCAATTTGTAGGGGATAAAGAGGTGAGGAAAGACTAGGTGGAAAAATGAGTAAAAGTTGAAAAAGTTCCATTCATGCAGCATGAGTTGATGAGCGAATTTTCAAAGAATCTGTTTCAAAGAATATGTTTAAGATGGTAATTTACACCAAAAACCTCAAAAACACGTTTTTTTTCTAATAGCGATTCTTGACTTTGAATTTTCAAAAGTTGGAGTACCTACTTCAAAAATTCTGGCCAAAGAACTCATCCTTTCTTTTGATATTATTGACATTTTTAATTTTCTTTTTTTTGTTTGGATTTTTTAGCTCGATTCCAAGGTCAGATATCGTCTGGGTATATACATATGAAAAAGTGTTAAACTTCAGGAATCGTTTCAGAATGCTCTGAAACGGATTTCCATGTAGAATTTTTTTTAAATTTTGCATTATTAAAGTTTCGAAGCCATTGCCATAGCTGCTGAAGCAATAAATGTACAAGGTGTCTGCATCAATTCGATTCAAAACGTTTCACTGTCCTAGTTGGTAGGGAGATCTAAGTATTATAATATGAAGGCTATCCCGTTCCTCATTCGGTTTTCGTTGGAACTGTGGAAAAGCTGCCATTTCAATGTTTCATGACATCAGGCAGCCGATTACGAAGTACCAGGCTCACACCACCAAATAACATACAATGTAAAGTTCGAGGACGTGATCCTATAACCTATTGGTGTGTATGTACAAATCCAATCAGACTTGAATCGTGTCCAAGTGGTGGAACCCACTCATAAATTCTTGCACAAAAAAGCAGCATCATAGGTGAGCAGGAAGTAGGCAACGTTTGGACAGAATTATTCCTGAAAAGTGTGAAATCAATAACTATTCCAAGTATCATTGAATGTGGAATAGTGGGTAATTTGAAGTTGGACCACATCACCACTCCTACTATCAAAAGAGCGTACCGTAGAATTTCTGATGTAGGTCTGTATAAGAGAAAGTCATAAGGTATAGGAAGGCGTCTCTTGGATATTTGAAACGAAGAGAGCCATCACTAAAATTCGAGACGAATAATTCGCGACCACTCTGAAAATCAATACAATCCTGTATGCTAGAAACTTGAAGACAAGAGAGAGCCGTACGTTCTTGTACAGGAGATCAAACATCAAAAATGAGTTAAACCAGGATATACCTAGTTGGTAAACGACAAAAGGTGAGGTTCTGATTTTTAGTCATACTGTTCAACTTTCTACTGGATGCACGTCATTTCAATGTTGTTTACCATGCATTTTATTAATACCCATTACGAATTAACATGCCACCATCTACTACATTTACCATACTTTGGTACTGAGCCATTGAGTACCAAAAACTACTTATGCACTCGTACAATTTTGAACACTCGGAAAGGAGAGCTTCGATTTGATAGAGCGCCACAGCTGAAATCGAGAAAACATCATAGTCCAAATTAGCACAAAAAATACACTAATCACTATGCATGCTCCAACATTAAACATTAAGGAACCGAGCAATCAAAAGCGGCGTGTACTATACCTAAATGTAGGCACCTTTATTTACTATACAAAACCGTGGGTACCACAGTAAATACCACCTACTCTTGTGCATTAAAATCAAATTGTACTTCCAATTCTGTAACACCAAATAAAAAAAGGACTTAGGTATCTTTAATCGTGCAAGCACTATGTACAAAGCGTGCAGTAACAATTAACACAAATCAGCAACACATACCTAATTTTATATTTTTGTTGATTAGGTACAAAATATCCTTGAAAAATTCGAATTATCGCCTGAATAGTTTCGAAATTACATACACAATTGGTACTGTTATATAGTTGCATTGGTAGGTACCTTTTGTACATCTCGAAACAAGAAAGGGAACGTTTGAAAGGAGGGCGACTTGTACATATGTAATTGAACCTTTTTTCGTAGGTACGCCAAATTTATAAGAACTGGATTCACGAAGCTATTCAAACACATGCAGGGCAAAATTTACCACAATAATATCAGCAAAATCAATAGGTAAGGGGTCAAAGAATATTTTTATGTTGAGGTTTTTATGTTATCTTCCTATGAGCAAACGAATGGCTATAAGCCAGTATCTTGAAAAATTAAGAAATGAAGCTGTTTTATTGTACATATTTCATTTTTGAAGTTTACTTCTATTTCATCAAGATTTTTTGCCAATTACTACTACGAATAGTAGGCACGTAACACTCTTATACACGAAAACATTACCCATTGCAAAGAGAGTTTTTTAAAATATTTCAAGATCTTTGTTTTCAAATCCCACACATAATGAATTATAGGCATACGTGCCCTAGAACCTGTGGTCGGTATATTGACAACACATCCACTTTCATGGAATATAATTCAGTACCTACGTTGCGTGTCTACTTTCCTGATTATCTATCAACAAAGACCAGGAAGTAGCTTGTACCTACCCAATGAGCTTACGATCGGTAGCCTAATTGCATTGAAGTTGTACCTTCATAATGTGTTTTATTATTTTTTGCTAGAACCCATTACACAACATTTTCCCATCTATTTAGTTCCACAGTAGATTAAACCTTTTTCAATTCCAATGAATCGTTTTCGTTCGCTACCTTCAGTTGAAGGGGGAAAGGTGAAAAAGGTTTAATTGGAAGAAAAATATTAATTCTCTGTGAAAAAAGATTAATTTAATGATAACAAAATTTAGGTAGATGGAAAAACCCACAACCTATTCAAGATTATAGATGTGGCTGCTTATGTACCTACGAGTAAGAGGTTCGTTATGTGATTAGGCCTTTTATTGAAATAAATTTTGACTAAAATAATGTTTGTTCCTTCATTTGAATGTTTGACGTAAAATTTTGAGGAAAATATGCCTATTAGTGAAAGTAGTAGGTACCTTCTAGTTGTATTGAATTATCGACTTGTGAATCTTGTATTTCTTCCGAGCCTACCTAAGGTAGAGGAAGCTTTGTTTTCACTTTAGTGATGAGAAAATAACGTTTTCCTCTAAAATCAAAATGTCCACTCGCATTTTACCTTTCATTGTTTTCTCAACAAATTTGTGTGCATGGCTTAAGGGGCCAAGGACCCGTGTAATTTAGTTTTTCCCTTTTTTTCTCAGCTAATTTTTGATCGATTTCGATGAGGTTTGCGACATTCTTCTTGTTTTTCGATTCTCCAGGGGAATCAGCTATGTTTAATTTAAGATTCAAAATTTGGAATTTTTCACATTCTTTAAAAAAAAATTTAAATTGGTATAAAGGTGCCTGATCCCCCTAGAGAATGATAAAATAGGAAGAATGCCGCCAACCATCAAAATCCGTTGAAAATTGGCTGAGAAAAATGAGAAAAACTGTGCAACGCTAAAATGGTTAGGGGAGGGGTAGGGGGAGATTGTCCGTTTGTTTAACTTATTGGTCCTAAGTAGTAATAATGTTATAGTAAGAGTTCTTATAACCCTTTCGGTAGCTGAGATTTAGGCATTTTTTTAAAAGGAAATTTTGGGCTCCGTCCCTTGCCCCCCAAAGTATGATGGTTGGTTAACTAAACGTACCTACGGGAAGATAGGTAGGTATCTACCTACATCACGAGCCGGTAAATCATTAGGCAGGTACAAGGTAAGGTCGGTACCTATCCAACAAAAGCTGAATACAGACAGCTCATTTCCTAGGTCTTCGAAATCAGGTGATCAGTCTTTGCAATTAGTTAGGTAAGTAGTGTGTTATGTTGTCAATATACCTAACTCTGGTTCCACCAGTATCAAACAGGTCGACATGATGATTGTATAAAACAATGTGAGGATGTGCAAAACTTATTACAAAGAAAATATGGTCATCATTCTAAAACGTAGGTAGCTACATAAATTAAATCAAACTACAACAAGAAGAAGTAGGTATAGGTAGTGAGGCAAAGCAGTCTTCTGTTAAGTGCGGGCGACAGTTTGGTGGTAGTCATGCATCGTACCATAATCTTGACAACACCCATCATTGTGCCCAGGACATACATGATGAGTGCCCCATACAGTGCTCAAGAGTCAAGCTCATGCGAGTTATCCGGGATTGGAGCAGGTTGCGATTTGAGGTAAGCCATGCCCTCCTCAAACAGTTTCTCATCAGTTATTGTAAGTTCCCCGAGGTCTACGGGCTCGGTAACACCCGGGGACTCGGTTCTTAGCTGTCTTCGTCGTCGGAAGTCTTGGTGCCACAGCTGGAACAAGAAAGTCCAAATGAAGCCTGAGGGAGTGGGGATTGTTTTTCTATTGAACGTTCGGCCTCGACTTTTTGTAGTTACTTAATGGGGTGAACGTGAAAGACTAGTTGTACCTACTACTAAACTCTCACCAATGTGCACGAGCCTCTAGTGAGATTCGGTGATGAGAGATTGTATCGCCTCAAAAGTAGGTATCTCCATTCTTGACACATTTAGTGCGGAGGGGCGCTTAAGCGCCCCTCCAAATCTAAACACCAAGCGGGAGGGCACTTAAGTGGCCATCTCCCTCCTCACATGTCCCTGAGGAGGGAGTTCTAGTTCCCCACCCGATCGCTTGGAAGCCCCTTTCTCTTCACGATCTATTCAGTAGGACCCTAGCTGTCACCCAGTATACAAAGGAGCTCACGCCGCATTGTGAACTAAAAAAAAATACGCGTATTTTTACGAGTGAGACCATTTTTATCTTTTTTTGGTTCAGGGTGGTAGGGTTGACACAATGTGGGCTCCCACACTGAAGGTGTCAAGTTTTCAAATTTTGATCAATTTTTAAATTTATTTGAGCTTTTTTTAGTAAACATATAGAGGTTTTCATCTTCCGGAAGTGTCACAAGTCACTTTAAACGTTAGGTACCTACAGGTATATAATAGGTACCTACCTTAATGGCCATGTTATATTTTGTAATGAGATTTAGGAATCAAGGAAACACCACTCTGCAGGTACTACCACCTATCCTTCTCTCTCTCAGATGTACGTACTTGGTATCACTAAAAATCACTGTCAGTTTCGTGAAAGCGAACTACTAATTCATTCATTCCGTTTCCAACCAACCAGAATTTCAGCCAAATGCTCGGAATTGAGCGCCTCCTTTTTACCTGCTTTGCATGTTATGCAGGAGACCACTCAACCTTGTCCGAATTAGGTTTCTTGGAAGAGAGGTTTGCTGGTAGGCGTTCGGGTGCCAACTGGCACCTAGATAGAACAGGTGGTTTGAGAACCTTCGAGTTACCCATCGATTTATCTCTAACGGTTCATATTATTTGTGGCATGAATACTGAGTTGAGGCTCATCTAAGAATCGAACAACCAAGGGTGGCTGCAGGGGATCTAATGTGATGAGGCTGAGTTCACGAATATGGACATCTCAAGAAAAATGGTTATGAGAGGGTGGTTAGGACTAAGTAGGTAGAAGTAGAGTAGTTCTGACATAAATATTTATGTTCTTTCAAATCGTAAATGAAACAACTGAGAGTACCTATAATATGTTGTCTTGATATCCAAAAAATATTATATTGACTCAAAAAAGGATAGAATAGTTAATACTTGATGATATTGACTCCAAAAAGGATACCCAAGCTAGAACGAAGGTCCTACAAAGGAGTCCATTCTAAACCTACAGCAGCACATATTAAACTTGGACAAACCTGAATTTGCAATATTCCTGTGTTTTTTTGTTTTTTTTTAATGTTACAAACTTATTTTATTCTGGGATGTAACTTTTCCTAGAAAAACGACATTTATATTTCGTAAGGGAAGGCATGCTGAAGGCGGAGTTGGGAAATTAAATGGTCAAGGGCCTCTTCTCTCTTCTTCTCTATTTCCTATTTATTCTCTCAGCAAAGGCACAGGTGCGCCGTCTTCCAGCCCTATTCTGAGGGATCTTATTTTCTTTCTAGATCCTCGAAGTCGGAGAAAGACTGCACGGGTGATTGAAATGTGTGTTTTTATTCGAAACCCATCCGGCTATTGTCCATTTCTGCTTGTTCCGTTTGTCAGCCAGTGCATTGGTCAGCCTCTTATGGAACTCTGCGAATTCCTACTGTTGAGAGAGTCTGAGGCTCAGCCTCAGGAAATTCACCCCAAAACCGCCCTTGCAAATAACTACCCACCATCGACATGCAGTGCAACTGTTTTGCTTTGATATCAATAGATACCTACCGAGCAATACGTTCATTGTATATCATGCATTTATTGAATAGTAATATATTACCTTCCAACTCCAAAAGATATTAAAATCGGACGCAGAGAGCATAACTGAAACGATATCTAGGTCACTTAATAAGCGTTGTGTAGAAGGTTCCTCCCCTCCAAATCCCATATATAATCAAGTCAAATTGAAAGGATAGTTATGTAAAAACATGCATGCAAATCATTAAGGAATATGAGAGTTCAAGTGAGTGAATGTTAGTTGTTCGAGAAAAAAAGAGATCGGAATGGGCACATTTTGAGAGCTGGTTTTTCGAAAACGTACACGGAATCTACGGTGGAATGATCTTGACGTTTTACAATGACTTTAGGGATTGACCCACCCTGCCCTGGTAGTTTCTTAGCACTCCACGATTGGAGGGCCTTTAATTTTTATTTATCTACTTTTTTCTCGTTCCTGCATCACTATGGCTGCATGTGCACAGTCCATATAGGTTGGACATTGATTTATATTAAATACACCTACTCTACTCAATTTTTTCGTTGAAGGTAACAAAGTAGGGCTACTTAGGTCCGCTTCTCCATCGAAGATTGGACGGCACCTCCAGTGTAACTCGTATAATAATATAACTCATCTTACATCGAATCGAATATTTGGTTTGAGTTTAATTATTTCTCATGTTATGTCTACTCACAGAATAAAGATTGTCTTTTCAGAATTATGAACAGTAATGCTGGAAACAGCGTTACACAAACATAGGTTCAGGTTCTGCTAAATAAAGGGAGGGTGCCGGTTGTAACTTTTAGGACGATCTAATTCATTTAGTGCCCCCACAGCTCGTCACGATAGGCCGATATGAGTCAAGAGTTATAGTGGTTTTAGATGGGCCGAGTGAATTATGACTGTTATCTGGCGATGTTTTCTCCTTCCTAACGCACAGCGAGTTTTAATGTGGTAATTACTTACATCACGGAAATATAGTGAATTTATCCAATGATATAATCGGTACCTACTAGTAGTAATTAGGAAATACTTCTAACTCGAGGCCGACGCAACCAGTTTGTGAGTCCCACCTTATCACTCGGGTTTGGGAAAACATTGTGTACGCGTATAAAAAGGATTTGAATAGGTAGGTACCCAAAAGGGAGCAACAATACTTTGAAAACATGACATGAAATAAGGATATTTCTGCACACAACATCAAACAGTACCGAGTTCACATCGAAACAATGTATGAGATTCCCGTAATACTGAAATTAAAACCTATCACCTACAAACGTACCCTATCACCTAAACCTAAACTGTTCCGAGAGAGAGCATTGTGCAACAACACCAACATAAACTCAGCGAATATGTGGCATCTTGATTTCACAGTGCTCAGAATGTCCCACTATCACTATAAAATACTCAGTTTTCTTTCACCTCTATAATGATGAGCTGACAAAAAAGGGCAAATATGTGTTATGCCCACGAAGTTTTAAACGTTCAAGGAAAACCTGCTCAACCAGGATCAACACCTAGTTATTTCAAATGAGAACCCTTATTTGCTTATAGCTGGTGATTTGGATTCTACGCGAAATTGCAATGATTAATTTGACACTGATAGAAATGTAATACATCCACAAAACACGTTGTTACTTGTACCTATTTATACAGATTTAGAACAATAATTCGATTGACGGGATCCCATGAAATTTCACGTTACTATATCCCAATGAGCAATAAAAATATTGAAAGTCATAATTTTGAAATAACAAGGTTGATGTGAATTGCGCAAAAAAAGGGAACACCGTTTTTGAACTCAACGTTGAAAATCAGACACTTTTATTTACCACAATGAAGAAAAACTGGGTGGTTCATAGATTAAGGGACACCCTGCATTTTCCACTATCAACATTTTTGAGATTCTGGATGACTTTCTAAAATGCTCTCATGTTCGTTTCTTATTCGATAAAAACACTCAGGAAGCACCCATTCATGCAAATGGAAGCGAGGAAACATAGAATCTATAATATCTGATACACCTAGGTCCCAAAATTATTGGTTGCTAATACGAAACTCATAAGAAACAATGCCAAAAGTGTTCTAGTCTCCTTTGAATAACGATTCACGTCGCTTCAGTGAGCTTAGGCAGTGAACCTACTCAATAAATTGTCTTAAAGTAGTACCTAAAATAGCATTAACTGAGATTCACCATTAAAAACAGATCAGATCATTCAAGTTACAACTTGACGGAAAAATTGAGATATTTGATATCTAGTTGACGGTGAATAGAACTTCCATAGACCACAATGCCAACTTCGAGTCTCAACCAAATTCAAAGTTTCCCTAATTACAAACTTTTCGACTGTATTCAAAGCTTTTCCTTGCAATGGGAGTCTTACTGCAGGTTTCAAAGTTTTCTTCGCCATTCTTATCAGAATCAGAGTCAAGAGGTTTGGCAATGGCAATTACAAGGAGGTATCTACTTCATTTGCAAGTCTTTTTATGGTAGAAGGGCTTGCTGTTCGAAATAGACAATAGCATCAAATCCGATGTCCTCTTCCAAAAACTTGATTATGTGCTCAAGCATGATTACTGAAAATTTGAAATCGATTATATTTTGAAGAAAAGAAAACTTCGATTCAAGAATAGGTAGGAGAATCTCATTAATATCAGTGGAGAACATTTTAACCTTGGTGGTAAAAACTTTGAATTCGGTCAAGAAATTCCAGATTAAGTTGGGAGAAACCTTGAAATTTGTAGTGAAGACACTGGGAATCTATAAAAAGAAGTCATTGATGAAATTCTTCTGCTGTGTCGGTTGATTTGAGAATAAGGAATCTATACGATTTCCCGTGGTGGTCTTGGATTTTTCCATCAATAATAATTCAAAATCAGTACCCTAAAAGTATATAGTAAAACCCGACGTTAAAAAAGATATTTGACGATCACACCATAATGACTAATAGATGTGAGAAGAGAGAGCTTAGTTTGGTTTACTTGATAGGAACACTGGCAATGTTGTTGATGTTGTTCATCTTGATGGAATTGTGATGGGACCTAGTGGAGTTGGTCGTGATAGACGTGCTCGAAGTGTTGTTAGCCGAAGATCCAGCTCTCTTGCCCTTACAAAGCTTATCCCATATTAGCTGTCTCACCCGACGCTTCCACACGAAGATGAGGAAGATGAAGACGCCCTGGAGGGTGTTGGTGATGTCTGTGAGGTACCAGAGATACCTGGGGACGTCCTTGTGGAAGGTGAAGGAGACCACTTCGGAGAGCCAGTTGATGCCCATCACGAGGAACAGCTTGAGGTAGAGGTTGAACCTGTAGCAGAGTCATGTTATGAATAGCTTCTTAATGAGCGAATTTTGGTTTATTTTCAATAATAAACCTTTGGAATCGAGCACGAAAGATGGTTTGTACCCCCCCCCCCCCCCTTCCATTTGTAAATAAAGGGGCATTTGCCCAACACTCTCTAGCACGTGGTTCTCAACCTTTCCTCAGTTATGCCTCCCTTATTAGAATTATTTGTGCCCCCCTCTAGGGCCTAGACGATCCCCTACGAATGACATCTACCTACCGTGTGCAAATTTTGATTGAATTTAAGTTGGATCTTCAACAAATGAATCAAAGGGTCAGAGAAGTACAGCGATTCTGATTCGTGTTGCAATTAAGCTTTCAACAGAAGACAGTAACACGAAAGTGAAAACACTCAATTTCGGGAACATGATTAATGACTTTGAAACTCGATTGAAAAAAATGTTAACGTTAGTGATTCAGGCTACTACAGGAAAATTCGTTACTGCGACATGCACCAGAATAGCTGGGTATCGAACTCAGCTGTGACTTTGGTCTCGTGATGCCTGCTTGTTCCTGTCTGTTAATATCTTTTGATCCTATGTTATTACTATTATCAACTATTTTCATACAGTCTCGTAATT
>JAEMON010000010.1:18018566-18028623 GCA_030264115.1 Lygus lineolaris
CAAACTCTAAAAGCTCAAGTTTAGCCCTTAGGCTCTAAGTGGTTCGCGAGGCTCGGAGCGCCGAGTTTTTATTTATCAAATAGTAAATAATCCTGTGATCACAATTGTTGTGAAACTTTCATATCAGAATACGAATCATAAATAAACTTGGGAAGAAGGTCACTGCCATCGGGAAAAACCCGCAGTTCGGGCTCTTGGGAAAACCCCAGCTTTTTGACCTGACCCTAGACAAGAGGGGAAGGGAAGAAGTATAGAAGGGACAGGGCTCGGACCTAAGGGATTCCATTCTGCGGCTAGACCTCTACCTATCACTATCTCTCAATTCCTTTGCTGTCCTTTGCAAAAATCTATCTCACAGTAAAGACTTCTAAATTATAAATTCACTAAAAGTGAATACTGCTTCTGAACCAAAATGTACAATGTATGAGGGTGTATCCCTTGGGGTCTTATATAATTTGGGTACATAAGCAAAGCCTGGAATATCTAGGCAGTAAATTCAGTTTCCGAGCCAAGTATAAAATGGATGGGGTATATCTAGTGGGGTCTTATTTTACTTGGTAAAGAAATCAGGCCTGGATTTACCACTAGGCCCACTAGGCTCGGGCCTAGGGGCGCATTTTCATTTTAAAAAAAAATCGAAATCAAAACTTTTTAGTTTACATTAAAAAAAAAGTGAACTAATACGTACTATTATTATACCGTGTTAATATTATTAGGCCAATTCTGACACAATTTTATGTAAGTTTACGTGAACGTCACAATAGATCTCTTTGGTCTCAGTGAGGGGCTCCTCCCATCCCTCTTCGGAAAAAAAAGTTTACGTGAACCTATGTAAATTTGCTCGAAAGAAAGCAAGAAGGCTTTGTGAGGTTTTATATTTGTATTATTCATATTTTATTGCATATAATATATAGTTGCAGTTTTCATATCTACGTAAAACTGATTGTTCCTTGATTCAAAGAATTATTATTTTCATTTGATTGCCCCTGAATTCATTTGAAGTTACTTGTAATATTAAATTAACATTACCTAATTACCTACCTTTTCCAATTCTGTTTTGTGTTAACACTAAAAGGCGAAACCTGTAGTGCAAAAACAAAAATAAAATTGGAAAAGGTAATCAATATTTAACGTTATAAATGATCAAAGAATTATCTTTAAATAAATTATTAGTTCGCTAATACCTCAATTCTAAGGGGGAAAGTAAATTCGTAGCAGAAATTTCGTTCCCTACAATAATCGTTGAGAAGTTTGGACGACATAGGAGAAAATGTATATTTTTGAGGTTTCAATGCTAATTTAGCCCATAGCACATTTTTGTCGAGATGAGTGGTTAGAACACAATTAAGTTTATAACAAACGGTTGAAATATAGTGCTCAAACAAGCCAAGTTGGAAAGCAATTGCGTTTATAACATTAAAAATGCAAAGACAAACAGATCTTGTATTGTAGAACCGTAAGGTTGGTGTCACGGATGACCCAGACAGCTGGAAGGGTGGTGTGGAGAGGGTGATACTAAAACCCATCGGGACAAGAGTAGTATAAGTAATAGTATCTACCTACTCTTATCTCGATAACCCAACCACAGAGGTTTTTGAAGTTTAGCAGGAGTATAGAATGGATTTCTGGGAATCTGAACATGACTACAACACCCAATCCCTACCATTCAATTCATCTATATGAGTTTCCTTCCTTCGACGAGTACATTAGACTAATTTGCTGATTACTGTTTGAGACACCATATTGATCCAAACAACTTGGAGTAGCCCAAGAATCAGGAGTTGTGACTTTGGCAATACTGTAAAGTTGGTTCCGGAAGAATTTCCAATTGAGTAAGTTAGAATTCTGAATAGTTGTCGCCAAAACTAAACAAACAATTTAAAAAAACTTTCTGGCAACCAAGAACACAGGTAATACTGACTTTGAGTTGTGAATTTTCGTATTCGCCACATGTAGTCTTCTTTGTGACATTTTTACTAGAATACTAAGAATAGCTATTTCGGAAGGTATACCTACCTAAGGATAAATTCTCAGAAGTATAGAACCTAAGAAACACTATCTCTTCAATTGGAAGGTGATTATGGAGCTTCAAACGAAAAGGGTCAACTGCGTAAAGGTCAACAACGTCTAATAAATTACTTATAAGATAATAACAGGCTCGGAGTACCACCAACAAATTGGCGTAGGACTCGAAACAGGTGCCCAACCAGCTCGTGCTCTCAACCTCAACGGCTGTACGCGATTGTAACTAAAACGTATTGCATAGTTACAAAGATTTTACACTAACTCTCGAAATCGCTAAATATATATATATATATATATATATATATTTGAAAAAAATAAAAAAATCAGCTGGAAGACGATCATGACCTAAATGACAAATTGGGTGTCCGGAAACAGTAAATTTTTCCTTTGATCGTAGAAATTAGCATCAATGACTCGAAGAGAATTCAAACGTGTTATTTTAACCCGATGGAACGGGAACAGCATAATTACGACCTTTTATGGCTATTGGCTACTTTGCATATCGTGTCCTCCAAGTTTTTACGATTGAAGTCGTGGGGAAGAATACGTATATACCAACATGAGAGGTCGAAAAGGCCGAAATATTTATTTAAATCATGGCTAAAAGCTGTATGAGTAATTGAAGTTCGAAACTTCACCTTGGATGACTCAAACCAATAAAGTGAAATTTCGTTCACAATATTCAACTCCCTGCTCCTTCCTCATAACATTGGCTGTGAGCAAAGGGAAACAAACATGGATTTTTGTATTTGTATTTAAAACATTGTTGAAGGGTTGGATGTGAACGGAAGTGGTTGAAGTAGTATGTATTTTTATTGCCCTCTCCCGTAGCTGGGAACCAAAATATAGCTATATTTATGTCTGATGATAATATTATTGTTGTGACGAGTAGTTTCTTATGTATGCAGGAATATACATAAGTGGAAATAAGTCCGTTTTAAATAATGCAAATTTCACGATGATCGGCAACTGTTATTATTTTACCGTTTTATTGTATCATTCGCATTCAAAACATCGTTGAAAACACTCTCACTCGTAAATAGAATATTCTCACATTTGTCATGTTTACATTTTTACCTTTTTGTAATAATTTGACATTTTACTCTTTTTGACATTGTATATTCCACTGTAAGTAGGTCTCAAAAACTTCCTGATATATGAATGCGGAAGTTTTGTTCCTATCAGTCTACCATACTCTGCCACTTGCCTGAGAAAATAACTGATACCTAATGATGAAATAAAATAACTTCATTTTGGGGCCGATACTCGTCAATCACATAACTAAAAATCTATCCCTTGGCCGACCGATCCATCAACCTTCCCTGAAAAGAGGAGCAAGTAATGGGTTTTACCTCTCAAACTTGAGAGCATTATTGATTTACATCAGGAATGGGGCTAAAAGAAGTAAATACTTTTACAAGACCATCACCCCTAAGGCCATCTCTCCACGAGAGTTATTAGGGACAAAAAGCCCTAAAATTTCATTAGTAGGTTGGTAATATACCCATGTTGTCAATATTCCACAATTTGAAGAATAACATATGCATAGTTAGGTACTACATCGAACTCTGAGATTATGTGATGAGAGAAGTGATGATAGTGAAGCCAGACTCCATTGAGCGATTTGAAGAGTGTCTTGTTTCCTGAGATAATTATGGAATGTGTTTACGCCCTGTCGGTCGAGGATATTTACTCTCGGGTTGGGCGAGATGAGGGAAGAGAGAATAAAGCACCTTCTGTCTACTGTCTCTACATTAGTCTGCAGCATCCTTGCCAAACCCGCCTCGTTCCTTATTGATATTTTTTTCGCATTTATGAAGGATTCCAGTCATGTTGTAGGGTGACCTGACGAGCGAATAGCTGAGATACCTACCACTGAACTAGGTGTACTCCATGTACTCGGAAATAAGCTCTATTCTATTCCTCTATCCATTACTAAACAATATTGGCTTTGTGTTTGTCAGGGCCGCATTTCTAAAGACATTTTTGTATTTGGCAGTTTTGACCTACATCATTCACTAGATTGTCATCTATAGACCCGAGTTCCTCGTGCATGAAACCTGTACGTACATAACAGAGAATATTAGCGGGAAAGCCATTTCTGGTCACAGCAGAACAAAGGTCCCTTTGTGCCTGCAGTACTACGCCGTTCCACAATTGAGGTATTGGTTCCTCCTGGAAGGACTCTCAATGAAGTTTGACATAGCTTGTGTAATCGTGAAGATCTAATGAATTGAATTACTACGTAGGCAGGTACGATTCTGAATACTGAGTGGGAAATCACGAATCAGGAGGTATCCACCCCCACACCCACATCTGATCTATGGGCGGTCAATCACATAATAATCAACCCATGAGATATAACAGGGTTTTGATAAGTTATTGTACCAAAAACATCGAAATCGCCTAATGCTCCGATAATTTACTTTCGAGTCTACCAAAGGTAGCCTTTTTTATAGCTTTCGTGAGGTGAACATGTTTTTCCTGCTGAATCAAAATTACGCATTTTATAATTTTCAGTCCTTTTCGAACAAACTTGGATCTATGTCTGTCAGGATGTGAGCAGGGGCGGCTCCTCAGGAGGGACACTGGGGCATGAGCCCCTGTCTGTACCCAGGAAGAAAAGAGGTGAAAATCCACAATCTGGAAGTAGATAATTTGAATTTTTGCGTACCGAATAGCATCCATATACCGTCGTGGAGTGGACTTTTTGAAGTCCATGATATAAATATTTTCAAATGTGGGGCCATGGATCATGACGTGGATATAATATTTCCATGCTACGCTTCTCCACGGAAGTAGGACTCTCCTCTCTACAATGTTGGAAGATTCGAGAACCCACTTAACTGAGGGATTTTTAAGAGGCATGATGGCAGTTTGCAGAGAAATCAGGGCGTCGCCAAACCTGGTTTAGGGACTTCGGGCTGTTTTGCGGCTGATTAGGCTATTCTGCCATACCCCCCAGGCTGAATAAACACAAGGCCTTCAGAGAGCTCAGCCATGGAAGATACAGTATAACCTGTATCCTGTTCTGTGAGGGAAAAAGCTTCCATGTCTCCTCACAAGTTCTGGTGGGAAACGCTAAAGACGCTACCTCCCATTTTCACATCACCTACTCACCTACTCAGTTGGATTTGTTGAGAATGTTGATTACTTTGTGGTTACATGGAAGAAAGAGAAGGATGGTCCACGTATGGTTTCTTGATTTGTTGACGTTTCACAGTTCACTGATTTTTGGTTTATTATTTTTAGTTTGTTTGTCATGTTTGTGTATATTTTAACCCTACAAACCTACATCTTTCATTCAAGTAGGTACGTACCTACAAGTTGAGTAGGTAAGCACCTCTTGAAAGTCGGGAGATTTTGGCATGTTCGCAACAGTTTGAGTGTTGATTTTGAGTTTACGTTTCCCAAGTAATCTGTTTGTTCCTTGTTCGAAAGTTCTCCTATCTGCTGCTGCTCTTCATCATCCGAGTTTCTGGGTTCAATGAAGAGAGGGTTTCATTAAAAACATAGGGCAGGATATTCTCTATTCTATTCTACTAACCATAACACAAGGTGAAAATCGATCTACCTCCATAACACTACAGAACTTATTGGCTTTGTTAGGTCGTTCAAACATAGCTGTACAGTTAGATTATGCTCACCAACTGGATATAAAGAAATCATGGACTGCATCAAGTTCTGTGGTCTGTATGAAATAGGTTTGAGGGGTCACAATGAGAGAGAAAGTTCTTTGAACAGAGGAATTTTCCTGGGTTTGGTGACAAAATCAGCAAGTGCTTTAGAATTCCTCTTAAGGTGCCCGAAAATCGTGAGTGCGTGTTTTCTTCGCATCATTTTACTTAAATCGTCACTGTATACGTTACTGTGTATACAAATTCAAATAAAAATCATGACAAAGTGCGTTCCTAGTGTGTAAGCTATTCACATTTATTCACAGGTGCTTCAGGGACGATGACGAAAAATCTAATTGAAATCCTCAAGTGTCAGTAAATTGACCCTCAGAAGAAAATAACTACTATAGCTGTAAATCCAATCACACTCCGCGACCAAACTATCTCAGCATACATCTCTGGAATGGCGACGTGTGACCTTCGTATTTATCGTGATATTCTTGGTGGGTGGGTTTCAGATTCATCCTCGAGGGGCCTTGGCAATGTTATTTTATCATCAAACTCCCCCATTCATCCGTCACTCTCGTTTATATCCTTTCTTGTTATCTTGACGGTTCGAATTGCACTTTAAGTGGTGGTTTCGTTATTTTGAGAGTTCAATGTTCTGTGATCTAAGTAGATAAGGCGGAATTGTCACTCCTGAATCACTAAGGGTAATTATAAACTAATTGATTGATGTGATAAATCACATCTCTTGGGTATAGTTGAACTAACGGATAGAAATAGAAACTTGTTTAACTGGAAATTCTGTTAATATAGGTACGTTGGAACTACGCGGTTCGGTTGCATTTGCATTTATATTGCCGGAAATCCATCCAGTCACTACATCGCTCCACATTGGCGTTTATAAATTATAAATTTGTGTTGAAGGGAGGGGGGGGGGGAATAGTTGGATTTCAGTTTTATATTTTGTAAGTTGAATAACAATAAAGTCATTCCAGAAATAATTAAGACATAATTATTTTTGATTGTTTCAATACAAAAGTCACAAATTGCAACAAGTAGGTGATTGAGCAGTACTAGGTGAGAACGTTTCGCTACTCACGACCAAATCCCATTGCTACAGACGATTGATTCATTGAAATTACTCTGCTTACATGTTGTAGAAGATATATAATGTAGGTAATACATTTCTTTAAACTTAATTTTTTCCTGATACCCCCCCCCCCCTTCCCCTCCTAATTTGCCGCTCCAACTCATCGCGTGTTGAAAACTGTTTAAAATTTCTAAACGATAGAATGACGAGGTGACACGCTCTTGTGAGTGAAATCCTTTTTGTGAGATTTTTTAGGAGATAATATCTAAAAAATATTGCGTACTTGGTTAAAGAAGAATAAATTGTGTAAATTTCATAAAAATTCTTAGATAAATGTCGAGGAAGAGTGAAGAAAGTTGATCAGGATGTCCATCAGAAACCATTCTAATGAGATGTTCCTGAAATTGGGTTTTCTACTGATTGCAACTTACTTTCCTTTCACCTTTTAGTTGGGCGGAGGAAAGTAAAAAACAGCACGCAGACGTCTAGATATTAATTTCGTGTATCTACTCACTATATAAAAAATGAGATTAGGGTTAGGTGCAAGGGGAATTGTGTAATTTATTAGACTAACTGAATAAATAAATTGTTTAAGAAATTATTCATAAATATTCGAAGGATCATTGAAGACGCAAAACTAGACAATAAATAGATATATGAAGTACCTACACGAAAAAAGGACGTACAACATGTGGAATTTCCATTTGAAATTCGAACATGGTAAAGTCTGAAACAACATGGATTTACCTCTGAAAAAGCATTTGTCGAGACCCATGGCGGGCTTGAAGCGCGATGTCGTGGGCACCGATGGCATGAGATCCACGGCGATCGTAACTCCAAGAATGAGAAGAGGCATCCCCCAGGCGTAGGCCGAATAGCACATCAACTTCTTCTGATCTCTCCAAGTTCCTCCTGCGCCACCGAGAGACCTCAAGTCGCTGCGGAAAAATGCTCACATCAATTTGACACAATGATGAATTTTGAAACCAAATGTTCAAACAAATTTTTATGAGATCTAACATCCTATACAGAGATAATTTGAAGCAAATAGGCAGTAGGGGAAAACCTTGTAAAGACACTTGTACCTTGGATAGCGCCAATTTCGCCTGTTTTCTCGCTAATAAAAAAATGTTACCTTCCAAAACCATAATCAAGACACAAATATGATTTTTATTGAGTTTGAATATTAAGCTCTACGAATAAAATAAAAGTTCAGTTTGAAATGGAGTCTGAAAAAGTTTATTCCGTCCTTTCGAATACCAGTTTGGTCATGGAATTACATGAGATTTCATATATCCAGGATCCTTCTGGAGGGGACAGTGCACAATGCTGTAGTTTGTAGTACTAACAGTTTAAGTTCTGCCAATGATACTTACAGAGAAACATTGTAGGTAGGCCTCTACTACTGTACTAATCTCTGTTCTTGTAACCCCTTATTGTTTATGTAACAGTTACGCTACTGTTAAGCGTTGAGAATTTGTGACTTTGGCAACCGTAACTTCAAAGTTTAATCCTTGTTCTATTTATGAAAACCAAGCTCTTCTTGTTTCCGAAGAACGCCCACCACTAGTATGGATGGGATTAATAAAGTTGAGTGGTGCCACACTTAATTGGGATGAGTTGTTACCCTCCCTAACAGTAATTGGAGTGTTTTAATTTACTCCGAACTAATAACTGGCCGTTTCAACACAGTTTTCCTGAACAAGTCTCCAGACAGACTGCACTTGACGAGGAGTTAATACGTTTTAATTATTTTTAATGGGGACTGCATTTTCAAAAGAGATTGGTTGTCGACAAGCAACGAAGTCTTTCGCGCCCTTCTAATGAAAATTGACGACTTTTGTGCTCAACTCGTGAGGAAGATCTAAAACTAAATTGGCGAGAATAATCAACAAAAAAGCCACGTGAGCTTCAGGCTTCATATATGAAGACATACAATAGATTTGACGATCGTTCCAAGAATTAACTCTACTGTACAAACCATCAGTGTTTTCTATTCTGAGTACGTTTTATTTATTCTGTCCACATCTATTCCTTATACGAAGTACATATTATTCGTTTGTTATGTTGATTGAAGCATGGATACCATACCATACGGCTGAACCAATACAATCTTCTTCAACTCTTGATCAAAAGACTATGCAACGCCGACCTTAAAGTAGGTAGGTACCTACTACTGAATGACAGAATCAACTGCTCGAAACTAGTGTCAAAAATAATATTATGTAGTATCCTTCGTTCAATCGATCTCTGTTCAACGTACCGTCTACATTACTTTAAAGACATTTATGCCTGGAACACCCTTTAGCCATGACCTAGTACCCCGAAAACGACACGAAATTATGTCGCAAAAGTAACACAAGCTTGCTAATGATTTTCACTTACAACCGCAATCCGCTGTTAGGAAAGTGGAACTCCCTTAGTTGTAATCGCCCAAAAATTGCCCACGATTCGTTGAGAAGCTCTCAATTTCTCTCAACATCTCATTGCTGTCTAGCAAGGCTGAAGATGGCCCCCTTTACTATTACAGAAGACTAGTGCCTTGAGTTAGCATTCGGAAAACTACCATTCAGAGAATCAGCGAGCAGAAAAACAGCAGTAAGAAAATCAGGCTAAAGTATATCCCGCATTATTGAATTTCAGCCATAGGCTCTAAGCAACCAGCATTAGGTGGTCCAGAGGGCGTTGCCGAGTTTATACTCCTTTCTTCGTTCCTGACGTCTTTGAGTACCTACTACTTATTAGTTCCGTATCATGAACTGTTACTGACCTGCCTCTACAAAAACTTCGGATGAGTGAGTGCAACCTTTCAACTTCATATCTTTAATTTCACAGAATGTTGTAAAAAGTTTAAATGCTAGAAATTTCCAATCTTTGTTGATTTTATATAGCATTTCCAAGTCAAGCTCAACCTTTTCCAAACCAAATTCAACTCTTTCCAAGTCAAATTTAACTTTTTCCGAAACAAATTCAACTTTTTCCAAACCAAATTCAACCTTTTCCAAGTCAAATTTACCTTTTTCCAAAACAAATTCTACCTTTTCCAAACCAAATTCAACCTTTTCATAATTATCGGCAAAATGCCGATAATTGGGGTTGGAAACGAAGGTCGAAAAGAAAATGAAATACGTACCTAGGTTGTAAATATAGCATTTCCAAGTCAAATTAATCCTCTTCCAAACCAAATGAATCCTTTTCCAAACCAAATTAATCTTTTTCAAAACCAAAGGAATCTTTTTCCAAACCAAATTAAACTTTTTCGAAACTAAATTGATCTTTTTCCAAATCAAATTAATCTTTTCGTGAAAATTAGCCCAGT
>JAEMON010000010.1:18094446-18104753 GCA_030264115.1 Lygus lineolaris
AATGCCTGGTCCATTAAATTTTGGCCACCCTGTATACCTACTTTAAATCATCCTTTCCACCTATGATTACTTGATATACAATGATAGCTCATAGAATAAAGTGTATGAAATTGGTTGAAAAAAATTATGAAATTGGTTGAAAAAATGATGAGTTTCACTGCAAAAAGGTGTAACTCCGTTTCATTTTTTTTTTTAACGTCACAAGCGTTCTTTACACCCGTTTTGTGGCCAAACTTGGCGGAATTTCGAGCTGCAAATTGGCCTGAAGGGGTTTTTGAGTGCGCTACATCCGAATTTGAGATCAAAAGTGGAAAATTCCTACCCTATTACGTGCTGGAGAGGTAGTTAAGTAGGTACTTCGCCTAGGGCAATACGAGGCATTCCTCAACAGTCAGGCTTACTTGGTCGCCTCTCCTGTGATTTAGTGCTTGGTCATTTTTCAAGTGACTTTTGTGGTTAGCAGCATCCTAGAATCCGAAAATGGAAATGATAGTTACTTAGGAGAGGATTTATTTTACTCCATGAAGGATTTCCCGTTTTGGGTACGCAGGTATAGCGATTCCAATTAAATTCTCATTCGACGAATTCCTTCGATTACTAGGAGTTTTCCTATTAGGGTGCTATCATGGATGTTCAGAGGCCAATCCACTTATAAAGAGGCGTCATTGGAAATGTGGAAAGAATCACCCGCTCATCTTTTCCACCTAGGTATATTGTTTCTACTACGAAAAAATACCGTGTGCTTATAAGTAAACAGCATGATTTCACTAGTACTTATAATTATACTGTACTAAGATAATACAGGATATTAGGAAACTCTTCAGTCAAATCCAGATTAAATCAAAGAATAAGGATGATGATATTTCTAGCGAGTTCGCAGGTGATTACTAACTCTTATGGTGTGTGTTTGTTCGCGGTAGGGATACTGCCAGAGGCTGTGGGGCAGTGTCGACATTGTCTGTGTTTGCCTTGGCAGTAGCCTCCTGAAGCGTGCTCACTTTATGCTTACTAATTTGGAAAATAAATGGGTTTCGAGGCCACTGAGCAAATGCCAAGTTAATAGTATTCGTATGAAACCTCGACGAGGATATCGTGCTTAAGTGTAACAAATGATATACGTGGTACTGTAAGTCAGCAGAGTTTGTATGCGAATGACTTTCTAAACATGAAGTAGAGGAGCCCTTTCCTTCTAGGTTTATTAGGTTTTAGAGGTTCAGGATGACGAAATTAGAGTCCACGTCACACTGAGAGATGTATAGATTAAATGTCCTATCTCTAAAGCAACAATGGCTTGCAAAACAAGAAGCAGAAGAACACTTTAGTTCACGTTGAATTATTCTTCGAAATTCTGTCTACACTAAACGAGGTTCAGAATGACGAAATTAGTGTCCACGTCCACACTGAGAGATGTATAGATTAAATGTCCTATCACTTGGTTAATAACATTGTCTAACATGTTAGTTAGATTATAAGTATTCAGCATGACGAAATTAGAGTCCATGTCCACACTGTAGAGACTTATAGATTAAATTTCCTATCTCTTGGTTAATAACATTGTCTAACATGTTAGTTAGATTATAAGTATTCAGCATGACGAAATTGGAGTCCATGTCCACACTGTAGAGACTTATATATTAAATTTCCTATCTCTTGGTTAATAGCATCGTCTAACATGTTAGATTATAAGTGTTCAGCATGACGAACTTAGTGTTCCGCGTCCACACTATAGAGATGTATAGATCAAATTTCTCATCTCTCGGTTAATAACACTGTCTAACATCTTAGATTATGGGCTCAGCATGAATAAATTAGTGTTCGCGTCCACACTGTAGAGGCTGATAGATTAAATGTTCTATCTCTTTTTTAATAACATTGACTAACATCTGGATAATCTATTATAATATACAAGACCCATGACAGTAAATTACCCTCTAATCAGGGATTTTTCCTCAAGAACGCTGTCTTTAAAGTATCTAAAATTAGCACTTGCGCATCAAAGTGGAGTCTTTGAACTTTAGAAACCGTCTGATTAATGAGCTCTCTGGCCAGGAATGCGGTTTGCTCGGTTTGGTGGCGGGAAAGGACGGGAAAACCCCTTGGCAGACCTACTTGCCTACACATCTGCCCACTGCCTCCCTCCCTGGCACTGGCGATAGTATGAGAGGGTACTGATGGACGCATGTAAACAGAAACGATCGATGAGGGACAAGAAACGGAGCACTGGAATAAGACCGCAGGAACAGGTCTGGAGTATACAAGAAAAAGGTCCCAAGCATGAGGCGTAACAGACTGCAAAGCTAAATTTAGCTCGACCGACGTGTAGCTCTGAAGTAGCGACTGTAGTCTTTTTTTATTATTTTTTTATTGTTGGTCGAAACGGAAAGATGCACGACACTGGTCCGGCAACTGACCTTTGGCGGTGGTGCTTCAAGGTCATGAGCTGTGTGTGTGTGGAGATGTAGTTGGAGGGGGTACTACTGCCCACCTTATCAGAGAAGGTCGACCCAGTTCTTTTTGCGGCGGAAGCACCAATGTGATAATAGGAATTCCAATGGACAATGCGTATTGAAGAGAATTATGATTCCAATTAGGAAAACGGTTACAAATTATTACACAACGGTTTTTCAATCCAACTTTTCTGATAACCCTTCTGGCTATAGATCATTGTTCTTGTGGGTCTTCTGCCATGTTTCAAGTCATTCGTTATTCGATTTCCGAATCGATGTATGACACAAACGGCTATCTTTTAGCGAATTTTCGAAAAAAATTAAGCTATTGCAACGGCTTCAAAATTTAAATAATGCAAATTTTTAAAAATTTTCTTCATGGAAATCCGTTTCAGACCATTCTAAAACGATTCCTGAAATTCAACACTTTTTTACATGTATATCTATTTATATATTTATATATATATTCATATTTTTACATATGTCATTCCAGACGATATCCTACCGAGGAATCGAGCTAAAAAAAGAGTCAAAAATCGCTTTAATAAAACGCGTTTTTCGAGGTTTTTGGTGTGAATTACCATATCAAACATAGGAACATAAAAATATGGTATGGCATTTGGAACCATCGTGGAATTTCCTATAAGAATGACCCACAAAATCGGTTAAAATCATTCTTCGAAAATTAGCTCATCAACTCATGCTGCATGAATGGTTTTTTTTTTTTTAAGGAATAATTAAGCTCTCAGGAGGAACCTACTATAAAACGGAGTTATCCGCTTCCATAGTTAGATAATAAATATCAGGAAAACTCTTTCTCTCTTTATGAATAATTCATAAGAATACAAGAGTTTATATTAGATAGAGAAAGAGTTTTCCTGATATTTTTGATTAAGAAAAAACTGCCTCAAGCCCAGTCTTTGGTAAACTGTTTCGTCATTTATGTTAGTTATACTAAGGCGAATTGTTTAAATTAAACATTTTTTTTTTTTTTTTATACTTACCTACATGATTTCACATTTTCGACCATGTCAATTTGTTTGTCAAGACATTTTCCTTAAGAATCTGTTGGAGGAAATAAACAAACAAGTCCGTCGAGGGCTGCAGACAACCTCGGACTTCCTTGACGATGAGGGAGGTACGGAAGGATTTGCTTTTGAAGATTTAGGCCACGAGGAAGCACCTTGCGGGGTCCACCCGCTCAGTCGCGCCTGCGTTAAAGGACGAAAGTTGAGTAACCCCATCTGCTACCCCTTCCGAACGTGATTTGCCGTCAAACCGAGTAGCTCTCGGCTTCCGAAACCCGCACAAGCTATAAAAATAAGTACGTCAGTATGCGGAAGACCGGTAATTCTTTGCAATGCATGTTTTGGAATGTCACAGCAAACAATTCCAGTGAGTCAAAATTGTCATTTTTCACTCCTGTCCTCCATTGGGATTGCTTTGTGCTTCTTTGTGCAACTCCGAGCACGGAGATTCTGTGCAAAGCATCTTTGGGACTCAGTCACAGCAAACAGGTCCAGCATCCAGTGGGTCAGATTCGTCATGTTTCGATTGTGTCTCGTCATATCAGGATTACTGAGTGCCTCTTTTCCAACTCGGCCCCCGGAATTCTGTGTACACATTTGGGACTCCGTCAGAGCAAACAGGTAGCATCTAGACAATTCCAGTAGGTCAGATTTGTCATGTTTCGATCTTGTCTCGTCTCATTGGGATTGGTTTATGCCTCTTTTCCATGCAGCCCGGAGATTATGTGAAATGCATCTTTGGGACTCCGTCACAGCAAACAGAACCAGCATCTTGGCGCTTCATGTGAGTCAAAATCGTCATAGTTTGATCGTGTTCCGTCTAATTAGGGCTCTTTGTACGTTTGTGCCTAAGCTGAATCGAAAAACGTGGTGATTGATAAATGACGAGAGGGTGATAAAATCCACCTTTAATAGATCAAGATGAATCAACCCGTCTTGAATATGAAAAGATATCTCCATTAGTTTATTGTGAATAAGACTGGCCATGGGACGGCGATGAGTGCAGTTAAACTTATCATTGGGGTTTAATTGTTGTGCATCCGTTGGCGACTCATCGGTTATTTCATCTTCCCACTCATGCAGTAGACAAGACATATCACGGTTGAAATATACAATATTGTTATCGTTGGTTGCAAAGATGATTATGAACTTGATGAACAAACGAATGAAAGAATAATATTGTTTATTTCCACTTAACAAGAATATGAAAAAGTGGAAATCGTACGAATACTTACGGACATAAAAGTAATTATTTTTGCATGTATCTTTGGTGTGTAACTCTAGCTAGTATCTTCCAAAGACGCAATGTAACATTTTTGTAACCCAGCTAGTAGCCATAATTCAATAATAAATTATTATAGTTGTTTCAATTTGTCAAAATTCAGCCAGAAAACTACGAAGTACTTACATTGATTTTTCAAATTTATTTACCTATTGCGTTTCGGATCGAAACATGAGCCATCTCCAGATAAAACTGGTAGAGAGAAAACAAAATTAACAAAAGGAGTGAATGGATTGTTGCAATAAGAAGTGCGGTTGTGCCCACTTCAGCTTCCATTTCTTCTACACTTTACATTTTTCTCATTTCATCCTTCCACCATGTTTACCTGAAGATGACTGTGTCAAGTTCTTCACAATTAATACCTACTGAACAATATATGAATGTGGAGTTATTACATAATAATAATTTATAATACCTGCGGGTATTACAGCTTTCATGTAATCGTATAATTATTTATAAAATTAATAATCCGTATAATAATGTATACACGAGTATGTTACTAGGTACCTTAGGTGTATATTATAGTACATAGGTAGGTAACTAATATATATAATATATATATAACGAGTATAAATATTTGACAAGATACATTTTCGGTGGGTTACTACGCACATTTTTTATTAGGGTTATTTTTGCCTTCTCAATAGTTTATTGGTAGGAATTTATATCGCAGAGGGAAGATTCAATATCAACATCATTATACATACATCGGCGATTTATAATCGTTCAGATAGTGAAGAAAAGGCACGGAGCCCTCCAACCTCTTCTTCTGGGCTCAAAGGAAGTAAAGCCTTATCGTCTCCTCGTATATTTCCATTGAAATCGACATTGTGGGGTGTATTCCAATTAAGTGCTCCAAGCGAGCATTTCATTTTGCCATTCGATACATATAAACTTTTCTGAGAACGGAAAAGTTGGATGGAAACTTCAACATTCTCCGGGTTTTCGGGGAACTGAGTTCCACCCACTTCAAAAAAACCGTTGCCGCCTGCGGGGTTTTGCCGCCTGTGATACAGTGGAGATTGTTTAATAAGTGCGGAAACGAAAACTTAACGGGCCAAGGAACGGATGAAATTCGGGTTTCCCATTTTTCTCAGCCAAATTTGGGCCGATTTTGATGTGGTTTTGCGGCATTTTTCTTGTTATTCAATTCTCTTGAGGGATCAGCTATATTCATTTTGTAATTTTAAAATTTTTCTTGTCCTTTTATGAAATTCAAATTCTCATAACAGCACTTCATCCCCCTGGAGAATGATAAAATAATAAGAATGCTGCCAACCGCATCAAAATCCGTTGAGAATTGGCTGAGAAAAATGGGAAAAACTAAAGAACAACCCACGAGGCCACGAGTTTGAGAAAATCTGTTAACTCAGACACTACCGTGGGGAACTCAGCAGTCAGCAGTCCCTCGAAACAGAAACGCTCCGCCATTGCTTTGGAAAACAAATGCATTATTCACCTTCTTGACACTAGAAGCTCAAGGGATACTGAAGTATCAGGTACCGAAGGTCTGAGCGCAAATGAACACCAGGAATGTTACCATACAATCGAAAAAATGGCGTTGGGTACTCGGAGTCCCCCGTAGTAGGAACGGAGGGTTAGACATGTTGTGGTGATAGCAGACAGTATACAGCATAGATTTCGACATAGATCCAGGGCACAAGCAGAAAAATAAACAAATTGCCGCCTGTGATTTGTTTCCTATATTTACAATGTAGGAGCTATGTGGTGTCTATTCTGTGCAGAATATTCTCTTCTTTCGCATGAAATAAGAGGGATGTTTGATTTGCAAGGGATCCCTTGCACGTGGAACAAATGACAAAAGCTTTTACGTCTTCTTCAGGGAATTCAGCTTTTAAGATGGGAGCAGCACTGTCAGGAGATTTGCACAGATCCTTTTGGAACCACAATCTGTCGCAAACGTCACATGCATAATCCAAACTCGTTATCTCGAAAACCGCAATTCAAGCTCTCTGGTGTAGTAGAACATGACATGTAACCCTTGGCCTTCTTGACTGTAGGTTAAATTAAGTTAATCAAGAAGGAGCCTTACCACAAGTCCGGAAGAGTGTGGATATCACGTGGTATTTATTCGGCCTGTAATAATGGATTCTTGCGACGGTATGGGATTTTTCCTTCTAACAATTACAAACAATTTTAGCTTAACCCTTTTCGCTAAGACAATGTTAGGTTGAAGGGGCCCTGTCTTCAAATTAATGCTCCCATAAGAGTAGCTGACGAGCAGCATTATGGACTTCATGGAGCATTATGGAGTTCCAGGATTATGTGTCATTCCATCATTCTGTTCCAGGATTCTGTGTCATCAAGTGTTATTATGTGTCATTCCATTCGTTCCAGGATTATCTTTCACTCCATTCTGTAAAAATGAACTTTTTGTTCGGACAGCAATAAATTATTATTATTATTATTATTATTATTATTATTATTATATTTCTGTTCGGGGGATTCTTCAGTGAGAGTTGCAGAGTGGTGAGTGGCTGGCTAGGTTCAGTTCATGTAAATATAAGATAGTTTTGCAGTGACCAGTGAGTAACCACGTTATGGTTTTGAAGTAGGCTTTGGGGTTTGTGCAGGGCCGTGTCCTTTTGGTAGGATAGGAGAAAATATCCTCATACTGGGCGCCTGAAGGATAAGCGAGGAATTCCTTCCTTCAATGAGCGCAATGAGCTTCCTTCAATTAATGAGCGATTTGCAGAAGTCATGAGATCAGTGAAGGGATATACTCGTGTTGATGGAGGTTCTGAGAGAAGAGTCACCTGTTTCGTTGCAGAGTCCACAATCTCGTTGCCCCTTACCAATGAGTTGCTTTCAATCCAGCGTTCACTCTCTTCCCGCTGTTCCGCGCTGATATGATTCCCTAACTTTGATATCCATTTTACCACCATCCAACAATAATAGTCCTAAGATAGTTTCTAACAGTTTTGTTCCTCCCTCATTGTAGCCCTGAAGATAACAAGAGGAAACTAGCGTTCTTTCTACCCAAGACCGACCTACACTAAGATCCCTCAAAAAGACGTAACCTTCAACATCAATTTAACATTGTAGGTACCTAACTCATTATTAGTGGATATAAGTAGACACAATGTTCATCAACTCCTTTTTTTACCGTTCCGTTGAGATGAGATCCAGAGCTATTCAACCGCCACTCTAACATCACCCGTTCCTACTTTTACCTCGCACGTCGCTCTAATGTCGCATCACGTCATTTTCAAAAGATCAACCTCACTTGAGAATGTCCTTCAGCCTTCATGTAGGCCACGTGGTATAAATGAATGCATCGACCATTCGACCTTCTCTTTTCAAACCTCATGAATAACGCTTTATGGTTTAATACTATTTCAATCGGAAAAGAATAAATCTTAACTCACTCTCCAAATTTGCTGTTCCATTCGAAGAAAATAATTACCAGCCAAGTTGGGTGGGCAGTATAGCTTCCTCACTTTTCTATGGACTTGCTGTGGAATAGGTTAGTGAACATTTCACAGAAATTGGTAGAATAGTTCCGGAGTTATGAATATGATAACAAATTTCAAGTTTGCACATGTGCGGTAGTTACTACTGATCCAATTGTGACAAAATTCATTGGCGATTGTCTTTGAGTCTTTCCCCCGATTCCACACCGAATTAAGCAAATTATTCATCCTCCTGAAAACCATCTGACCATAATTTAGTACAGTTTTGTCCAGCCCAATGAATTGCCTCAGCCAGAGATGGAACCAAAATTGTTCAGAAAGCTTTGGAGCGCAAAAAACAAGTGAAAATTTCGATTTTCGAGGATATAATTTTTGTTTACTTCCTATACGAATAGATATTTTCCTACCTTCGGTAGAGAGGAAGTAAATTTATTAATATTATTCTTATACGATCAACTGATGTTTGAATGGAGACTTGGCCTACTTCCGTCAGTCAACATCGATTTGCAAATTCTCAATCGTCTTTAGCACTCTTTTTTCTGGAGTGCTACATCGCTTTGGGTGGTCCTACATTGGGTGGTCCTACATTGCTTTGGGTGGTCTCATTCGATTATAAACATTGAAAACTATAATACAAGAGAAAACCCGACGTCATACGATGAATCGCAATGAAAACCATACAGCCTCCAAGGATATCATGAGTACATCGTGCTTGAAATCTTCCTCAGAAAACGTTAATACCGTAGGTATAATCACATCCTTTCAAATATCGAGAAGTTCAAGGACAACTCGATGCAACGAGTTTGTCTGTCATTTTGATAGATTTTATGAGAATTTCCGAGCCGATTGAGTTATCGCTGTTATCGCCGCGGATTTATAGGATGATTGTTAGGTTGCTCCGATAGGAATTTATTCGTTTTCGAGAGAAGGGGGCGTATCCCATTACCCTCCGGGTGAGATCTCACGTCTTCCTGAGGTCACAAGTCCTGACACTCCGTCGTACCCTTGGAAGGATTTGTTATTTGAGCCCGCTTGATAGCCGAGACCCCGCACTCGAAGGGTCGACTCGGTCTTCAATATAAATGTGATATTTTTTCTTATACGATATTTGTTCTATCTGTGTTCATCACATACGATCGTGCAGATATATTATTGAAATTCGGGCTAGCCTCCAACTATTCTCAGAGTTTACGAGAACACTCCAATTTTGTCAACTGATAATAATGTGTTGTATAATAATTTTCTTCGATAATTCGCTAAAATGCCCATTAGGTGGATAATTTAGTTCTCAAAAATCGTACTTTTGTTACGACTTTTGTAACTAATAACCCCCTACTAGTTATTATTTATTGTATATTATTATTGCTGTGATTATTATAATACTCAGTTGTTAAAGATTATAGTACAATAAAATACTACTTATTATAATTAGGTACTTATTGCTGACTCGATAATGAGGAATTCCGGTGTGTCATAATTTTGCATTTTCGACTTCGAATTCGGATTCAGCACCCTTAAAACTCCTGATTTCTGATTTTCAGCTCAAAATATTCATGAGCTTGGCTGTAAAAAGGGTGAGAAGACCACGCGTGACGTCATCTGTTTAGAAGAGAGGAGGCGAAAATACATCATCTGTATTTCTTTCATGGCACTCGTTTTCGCTCACTTCCACTCATCGGGTACCCAACATATAGCACCTTGTTGGGAAGCTCTCACTGAAATCTTCCAGTTCAACGAATAAAATGGAATAACCGGAATTGCCCATTGTAGGTATATTGCGCAGTGGCGAAAATCTTTGGAAATCGCCCGAACGCGGAGATCGCCGATCTGGTTTGTCTCAGCAGAGATGGATCTGCCAGTAGGTACTGGAATTGAATCATTAATCATTGGAATGAAGTACCAGTGATCAGAAAAACGTCCAGCCGACCGAGTTGGTTCACTGATTGGTGAGGTGCAAAAGGGTTGGTTTGCTTACTACCAAGTGAAGGGCTAAAGAGTTGGATCGTTTCCGAGTGACGGGTTAAAGAGTTGGTTCGCTTCACGACTTACGGGCTAAAGAGTTGGTTCTTTTAAAGAGTGCCGGGCTATTATACAGGGTGATTCATTAAGGACTTAC
>JAEMON010000010.1:18120532-18134501 GCA_030264115.1 Lygus lineolaris
CCCCCCCCCCCCACGAGTTTTTGATTATTTTATGGTCAATTTTTTGCGAGCGTGTTCGCCATCTTCCCAAAAATCCAAAAAAATGAAGGTTACACGGGAATGGGAGCTCATAGCGACATTTCCTATGTAATTATGCACTTACGTAGGGAGATAGAATATAAATAAATAATAGAATATAGAAAATAGAATAATTTTGATTTAAAACATTCAAATAACATTTAATTTATTTGCTTATAATTAATAATGGCAACTTCGGTATTTAGGTTTCGACAAATACAGGAACTGGGCCTCACAAACTGCTACAAGAGTGATACGAAACCTGGAAAGTGGCTCCACTGGGCTTTCGGAATGCCATACTGTCACCCAAGTGAAATTGGCGATGTGTTCTGTGAGTGGATTCTCAACAAGCAAACCAATCTACTAGGCAGCTAGGTGCTTTTTGGAGTACCTTCGCGACACGTACGTCGGTGATTACGCTTGGTTTCCTCCGACTTTGTTGGCCCGAAAGTCTGCCAACGTGACTTATACGACAAACACCTGTGAGTCTTTTCATGCATTTTACAATCGAGATTTTCACCCCAAACCCCCACCCAAACATATACAATTATTATGAAGCACTGGATGAGATTCAAATCGAAGTTGACGCCAAACTACGATCAATCAGCGAAGGCAACTTTCACGAGCCAGCAATAATTCGTAAACATGAATGGATAAAGCGGTACATCGGGAGACACGAGGCAGGTGAAATTTCTGTCTATAAATTTGTCCAACGAGTCTCGTACTAATTGCATCCTCACTTCAATGAGGAGCAGTAGGTATTTTTATTCATAATTTTTTTTCATTATTATTTATTTATATTTTTATTTATTTGACGTGGTGGCTCTTCGCTACCGATTTTGGGGACAACTTGAGCAACCTCCTCGTGGTGTCCTCTGGGTAACGCTGATAGCTCACGAACGGCAAAACTCCTTTCAAACCACGACAGATAGCGGAGCGGTCTCCGTTTTTCGATTGCCGAGTCCTCCATTTTCAAAGATGAGGTATTCTTTTTGAATCACCCTGTACAAATCAAAGCTGTTTGGATAATGTACCCATGCACAGTAGTGGTCTGAACTAGGGGCCTGCAGCAGCCTTCAGGGGGCGCTCATTGGTCCGGAAAAAAATGGGACTGTAGCGCAAAAAAACTATTTGAAAGGCTATTCTGACAGGAAATTCTATCTAATGCTATTCCGAATATACCATAATATTAAGTTACTGTGTCTACGACAGTAATTTTCACCAAAAACCTCAAAAAACGCGTTTTTTAGCAATGTTTCACCCTGAATATTCAATATTAATTCAGCCCTTAGAGTAGTCCAAAATTCTGCACAACGAACTTAGCCTTTCTTTCCATAATACAGACATTTTGGCACCAATTTAGAACATGAAGACAGTTCACAGGGTCGGGTATCGTTTTGAATGACTCACTATAATATCCCGAAATGAAATAATTAGGGTAGTTACATGTTAGTTCCAATATCTCGTAAATTCAGATATAAGAAGAAATAAATTTTAGTAAGTAGAATTTTCAATACTCCCTGACATATCTGAATACAGTAATTACTCCGATAAAAAATGCTTAAAATTAATTGACTCTTGTACTTTTTCCCATTCCTGTCCCACATAAACAAACTCTAGAGTGCTTCTGAAGACAAATTTCAATAAAGAGAGCGCTTACAGACGCTTGAACTTTTTATAGTTTTATATATATACATTATTAAACATAATATATACCTATCCGTTTATATCATTGTATGCTTTATGTCTGATATCGAAAACCCTGCCAACAAGAAATGATTGTTATGGTCTTCCGTAAACTGGAACTACGGGGTAGCTGTCATCAATTTGATGGCAGAGCGAAGATATTAAAACATCGGAGGAATGGACCGTAGTTGAGTGTCTAGGCAACACTCAAGACATCACGTCATTGCTTGGTAGTATACCTTCCATTTAGCAGGAACTATAAGTTTCGCTTATACTTCTCGAAAATACGAGTAAATAACAAAATCTTCTCTACCTAGTTTACGTTGACAGGTTCTAGTGTATTGAAGGAGTCGGTAGTAATAGGTAGGCCTCATTTTGATTGTACTTACTCGTTTACCGTTTTTTACCAAAAGAAATTCTATCAGAATTGTACGGGCCCCTTGAAGGAAATCTTGAACTTATTCTGTACCCTCCTACTATCACAATTTTATTATTAATATGCTATAGGTACATAAAGTGGAGATATTCATATTCTATGAGTTGTTGGGGATTGGTTGGTAAATTAGACGTTATTTTCCCGACGTTTCGGCCGTTTATTTAGCTATTTTAAAGGGCTACAAACAACATAAAGAATTACGTTACGTAATGGGGTTGAGGGTAAAAGGATCAAATCTGGCCTCTTCATTCAATCATCATGACAAATAAGTCCTACTAGTTTCTCGTTTATTTCTGCCTCATTAGGGACTTTAAAGATTAGGTTGCATGGCGTATGACAGCGAGAGTAAGTAATATTGTGCAAAATTTGGTGCTGACAGCCATGGAGATTATATATTATACATAGTACTATACCATCTCCCTTAATCGTATAATGGTAAATTATAATTGCTTTTTCACATCCCATAACTGGTAAATGTCGGTACATAGTTATTGCTTCGATACATTAGGTACCTTCAACAGTGGTTATGGAATATCTATACGCTGGTGGTGGTAATTTTTGTTGTAAACAAATCCAAAAATTGTCAAATTTCAACATGAATGGAAGTTTCTGACTAATACCTATACCTCAACCCCATTTTTTAATTACTACACGATGGCAAAAGTCCACAACGAACATCAAGGATATGATAGAGACCACAGTCTAAGTACGAGAAGGCATGACGTAGTGGCACAAGCTTATGAAAGACATACTTCCATGGTTGATAAGATGTGACATCGTTGGTTCATAAGCTTGTTCTAATGTATACCTACGTTCTCTGTAATAAAACTGTTACAGTCTCTATCATATTACCTTCTCTGCACCAAAACTATTAAAGTATCTATCATATTACGTCGGGAAAATAACGACTAATTCACGGACCGATCCTCAACAACCCATAGAATATTCACACAACGGTCGACAACCAAGAAATTGATCATCCGCGTATGCAGGTTTTCCAAGTCAAACTCAAAATTTTACGAACCAAATTCAGGATTTTCCAAATCAAATTCAGCCTTTTCCAAACCCAATTCAGAATATTATATAGGTTATATTTATGTGGGTTTGTGAGAAAGTGAGAAAAAATAAAGATTCCATTAAAAAATTGTACAATAGGTCTCAATAATAATTTATTTTCTTCCTTTCTTTTTTTTCTTCTTATATCTAAAAGATTTCTAAACTGAAATTTGCCACACACCGTTTGCTTTCCGCGTCCGCATTCCCTGGAATTTCTGGTAAGTACCTACTTAAATCCATTGTTTATCGTGAAACGTATATCCAACCGCAAAGGTGAAACGAGTGTCAGACCTCATGTAAACTTGAAACAGCTACAACAGCTCCGTTTGAGCCATAGGTAGTGAGAATTAGAACAGTGTTGATGTTTCCCAATCGTCTGGTCGGGTCCATCTAAAGGGTTTCTTGGTTGTGTTACTCATATATGGTTTTGTTAGGACTACATCTGTAGCTACACTAGATCAGACTATGATACAATTAATTGAAAATCTGACCTCGAAGGGCGTAGGGGTTAACTACGAACTGAACCCTGTACATTATGTCATACTGATTTTTTCCATACATATTTCCAGTTAGAATTTGAAGGCCGACATTCTTCATATATGGAACCTACTCCAAACAAACTTACTTAGGTACTTGTTGAAAATTTAGCTTTTTCATTTCTACTTTAGCTATTCTTCTATATAATGGCTCCAATGGCCATATGGATTACCATTATGGCACAACAAACTGCAAAGTACGAGGCAGTAAAAAATCGGAACGAAGTAGAGGACAACTTTCTTGAGTCCACACTGGCCAAGTTTGAGCCTGACAGGCAGCGGACTATTGGGTGTGCTGTGCTCAAGACCTCAAAGCTGAAGAGTTCGAGTTGTCTCTCTGCACTGCCTATGAAAAAGCAAAATTTCGAGATGTCACCATATGAATTTCGTGATTCGCTGCGGCAGTGAGGTAAGCGTAAGCCAATTGGAATGCCTGGTATATGCGATGGGTGTGGCTGGGTGGACTTTTCCCTCGGGCATGCTCTAAGCTGTAAGACCTCGTCACAAGACGCCACAATACTCAAAAACGAAGAGGAGGAGAAGAAACGTGTGTATTTGACAGCTTGCGAAGAACACCACGCTTCCCTCCCCTGGTGACATCAATTTGATTTAATAGTTGCCCCTCTGATGGCAGCATTCGTGAATACCCTGGCGGAACGCATAAGTGAGAAATAGGTCCGTCCACAAGACGAAATCAAAGGCTGGGTCAAGACCTAAGCTTCAGCTTCAGTTCTAAGGTCTACCGGAGAAGTGGAAAGAAGTGGAGGAGCTCTGACGAACTATTGGAGTTTCCTGACGGAGCTGAGCTGAGACATGGTTTGGCCTGGGTCTAGCAGCGTGTAAAAAAAAGTTCCGTTCATGCAGCATGAGTTGATGACCGAATTTTCAAAGAATAATTTTAACCGATTTGGTGGGTGATTCTTATAGGAAATTTCACGCTGATCCCGAATATACCATATACGTTCCTATGTTTAAGTTGGTAATTCACACCAAACACCTCAAAAACACGTTTTTTAAGCAATTTTTTACTTTAAATTTTCAAAATTTGACCCCTTGGAGTACATACTCCAAAAATACTGGCCAACGCACTCATCCTTTCTTTTAATATTATTGACATTTTAATTTTTTGCTTCCGACTCTACCAAGGTAGCGGAAGCATTGTTTTCACTTTTGGAATGTGAAAAATTTTTTGTCTCCAAAATCAAAATTTCAACTCGCGTTTTACGTTTTAGACCTTCCTGAACAATTTTGGTTTCGTGTCTGTCTGTCTGTCTGTCCGGGAATCCTTGCAACACGCATAACATCCACAATTTCCATCCGATTTTGATTAAATTTTCAGGGATTACGGGAGTTAGGCCCTAGATGGACCCCTATGAAATTCATCATCAGCCGACCAATGGTAGCTTCTGCGCATGCGTAAACGTGAAATCCTCGAAACATCAATTTCTCCCGACCTAATGGTCCGATTTCGCTCAAATTTGAAGGGTAGTTGAAGATCGAAGGTTTGATGGTACCCTACGAGTTTCATCAAGATCAGATCAGTGGTACCGACTGCGCATGCGCAAAACTTGAAATCCTTGCAACACGTATAACATTAACACTTTTCATCCGATTTTGATGAAATTTTCAGGGATTACGCGTGTTAGCCCACAGATGGTCCCCTATGAAATTCATTACCCGCCGTCCAACGGTAGCCTCTGAACATGCGTAAACATGAAATCCTTGAAACATCAATTTCTCCAACCTAATGGTCCGATTCCACTCAAATTTGGAGGAAAGTTGAGGATCGGAGATTCGATAATGCCCTGTGAGTTTCATCAAGATCGGATCAGTGGTGCCCACTGCGCATGCGCAATCGTGAAGCTCTCATAACATCGACAAGTTGCATCCGATTTTGATGGAATGTGCAGGTACTAATAATCCCTTTGATCATTTTTTTAAATATATATATGTGATATATAAAATCATGTTATGGATACGAGGAAGCCTATGTGCCACACCCAACTTGGCAGACGTTTTTCTTTTTATCCCGATTCCAGGGTCAGATATATATAAATATAGTGTTGTGTTAAACGTCAGGAATCGTTTCAGAATGGACTGAAATGGATTTCCACGAAGAAAATTTTCAAAAATTTGAATCATTAACATTTTGAAGCCATTGCGCAATAGCTTCATTTTCTTCGGAAATTCGCTAAAGAAGATACTCAGCGAGGGCTGCCAGTACACACACACCTTATGGCAACGCAGAACATAAACATCGTCCGTAAGAAACTATACTTAATTGAATAAATGACTCGTGTTTAATCGCCCCTCTTAAACTTAACGTGAACTACGCGACGGTCCTATCGAATTTATCGGTCTTCCAACAGCAATGTTATCAGAAGACCGTGTTTCTGGTACCAACTCGTGAGCTCTGATTGCTCTCGAGTAGAGAGATAATTTCGGCTGTGGAGCACTTACTCGTATTATCTAGCTAATCCACGGTCAATCTCGGTATGTCAAGTCAGTTTGACCCGATTAGCACTGATTAGGAGGTATAAAGCGTATGTACATGTTATCAAGGTGGATCATTATATAATACTAACTGCATGGCTTACTCGGGCGTTGGACAGGATAGAAGAAACCCGCACGTTATGATGTTTCACTATTTTCCATACCTGCAGTATACAGTTGCATAGCTTGCACCTATGGGTAAAATATTTTCGCGGTTCATATTTATGTGATTGCTTATGGTGTTAATTGACTCCCATTGTTGGTGGAACATGTTCACCATCGATAAGGATGTTAGTACCTACCTACTTCCCTATCTTTTTTCAAGTATTTTTTGTCATGAGTGTATTGAGAATTCAAAGGACCTGTCAAGGTAATGAAATGCGCAATTTCAATTTAAAAAAAACTACAGGTCACAAAGTGGAATTGTCTAGAGCTGATTGTTGTAAGATGATTATGAATAAGTCATCAGTCGAGTCTGGGGGAGCTGAAAAGAGGGGAATGATGGAGAAAAGTTTTCAGGATACTATTGTGAGATCTGATCTTGACACAGAATGAGCATCAGAATGGGATGGACACATTTACTCTCTGTTCTGAGTTTTACCTTAGCAGGAGTAGCTGATGGATTATCTAAACATCGAGGCAAGACGATATTTCCACGGACTTTTGGGGAAAGTGCCATAGTGAGTACCTTTTATTTTGATAATATCGATTAAATTAAGCTTGCAATTAAGTAGGACATAAAAAATGATTAAGATAAAAATGATTCAATAGATCATTAGGTAATAATAAAAGGCTAAAATCGGGTGTGTTTGTGACTTTATTTTGAGAACCGAAGGACGCGGGGCACGCTCTTGACCTGACTTTTCTCCTTGAAAAGGAGGGATATTTGATTGAGGACCAAAACATAAATCACGAATGAAACCTCACTCCCAACCATTCGGGTCCACTGATTATTTTCAATCGTGTAGTTTGTATTGGTAGATATTATCATCGCTAAAGAGAGAATAACAGGCTTAGGATTGTTCAAAACGTCGTTGCTCGAAAACATTCAATATCCTCGTATAAGAGTAAGGTTTTTTACGACTTTAAATAGGCGTCAACTGACTGATGTACTACCAACCGTTTGCTTCCCCTAAGGCAACGGTAGTGTCTTATATTAATCACCAGGGATTACAAGAAAGTATTGAGTTTAGAATAACAGCGATATACATTAACATACTAACTTCCATAATATACTAACGGGAAAAAATAAAAATAATCCATATATCAATTTTTTTCAGCTTTTTGCGATGTTTTGCCTACTCTGTTTGTATACAGTGATAAATATTAAGATGTTTGGGCTTGGAGCTCTTCGCTCTAAGGACTAAAGTAATCATAAAATATCGCAATAGAAGCCGATTCTGATAAGTACATTTCAAGTTTGATGTTTTCAGAGACGGATGATTGAAGATAATGGTTATGGCTACGAAAATTACACTGTCACTACAGACGATGGCTACTTGTTGAATCTCAACAGGATCGTCCATCCCAACAGAACGGGGTCTGATCGCGGATACCCCCTTCTACTAGTCAATGGAATCCTCGTGCAGTCAGAAACATGGCTGGTGCAACCCAAACTAGACCACAACTTAGGTGAGAAAACGGAGAAATTCGTTAGGAAATCAGAGATAATAAGCACCTAGCCCGGCAGTGAGTCTCATGGTACCTACATGTTTCTTCGATCTCTCCTCCTTCCATGCTTTTGTTTTCATTAATACTATTTATTTGCTTATTTTTGAATCAGAATATATTCAATAATCGCTGTTTTCAGGATTTGTATTCACCGAGAACGGTTACGATGTTTGGTTAGGAGATCAAAGAGGTTCAATGAGGTCGAAAGGTCATGTTAACCGTACAATAGACAAATCAAAACTATGGGATTTTTCGTAAGTTATTACAATAATTAAGAATGATTGAAAATATTTCTCACAATTAGCGAATTTTCGAAGAAAATGAAGTATTGCAATGGCTTCAAAATTTTCGTAATGCAAATTTTTGAGAATTTTCTTCGTGGAAATCCGTTTCAGACCATTCTTAAACGATTCCTGAAATTTAACATTATTCGTGTGTGTCACTCCAGACAATATCTGCCCGAGGGATCGAGATAAAAAATCCAAAAAAATTTAAAATGTCAATAGTATCAAAAGAAAGGATGAATTCGTTGGCCAGAATTTTCGGAGTGCTCCAAGGGGTCAAATTTCGGAAAAAATCTAGTCAAAAATCGCTAAAAGATTGTGTTTTTTGAGGGTTTTGGTGTCAATTACCATCCTAAACATAGAAACATAGGTATATTCGGAATCTGAGTGAAATTTCCTATAAGAATCACCCACCAAATCGATTAAAATTATTCTTTGAAAATTCGCTGATCATCATGCTGCATGAATGGAACTTTTAATTAATTTTTTTATACGAGATTTTAGCTGAATAATTCAATAGGGTATAAATATATTCTACGGCCTCCCATGGACTTATCTTATGTTTCCAATGTATCCAACTGGCTGTCAGAATACCTACCTACACTGGTGCAACTACCCGCTTACGTAATCCAAACATTGCTATAATAATTTTTCCAAAAAACTACATGAAATTTCTTCCCCAGGTACCACGAGACAGGAATATATGATCTTCCCGCCTTTATAGACTTCATTCTGGAGAAGACCAGCCGCAAAGACCTGATCTACACCTGCATGTCACTCGGTTGTACATTCCACACCGTTCTCGGATCCAAAAGGCCGTCCTACAACCAGAAAGTTCGGGCCGCCGTATACATTGTCCCAGTCGTCAACAATGTTCGCCGGCTTGAAAAATTTACTAGATCCCAGTACATGATGTATAAATTGACACCACTCTTAGTGGTAAGTAGTTTCATCTTTTTAGAGTTTTTAGGCTTATCGTTGTACTTCACTAGGAAACTATTTATTCGAGAAATAAGTTTAACAATTTGTATTTCAATAATGATTGTCAGGACATTTTTGGCTTTGCTTGTGAAACGTCACATCACGGAAATTCGTTACGAAAAAATGCAACAATGTTTCCGTAACATAGGAAACTTGGTAACAATCCTTTCCTTAGCAACTTTCAATCATTATTCCTCACTATTCCGCCGTTGGATTTTTCGTCTTTTGGTCAAAACCGAAATTTCTACTTGTGAGATAGCCCCTAGACTCTCCCTTACTGATTGCATTCTTTACTGACCACTAGTAGCTTGTGCGCAAGAAACTATAAGGTTTCTTAGTTCCTAATGGACCGATTTCGCTCAAATTTGAAGTTAATTACGGGATGACTCCTAGATGATTGCCTACGAATTTCGTAACAATTAGATCAGTAATAGTTACTAAGCATGCGCGAATTTAAAATTTGTTGTCATAGGCATAACTCCGGAACTATTCTAACAATTTTGGTATAATTTTTACTATCCGATTTTATAAGTCCTTGTTACAAAAGTGAGAAACGTATACTGCCCATCGAACTTGGTAGACGTTTTCCGTCTATTTACTATAGTTTCTTATAAAAAAATCAAATTGTGCATATATTTCTTGAAATATTTTCTCCTCTGTTATATTCCGTAGGACTCCATTCCCTGTATTATACTGAATCTTCTTCTCTTATCCATTGTGTTTGTTTGTTCTCCTAAGCAAATCCTCGAGGAGGCTGGAATGATCGAATGGTTTCCGAACATGGAAAATTTGAAAACACTGTTATACCGTGCCTGTCGTGTCGTTGGCCCTGTCCCATACTGGCTGTTGATGAGAATGTTATTTGGTTCTGGATTTCACATACCATACGTAAGTCCATCAGCTAACACTAATAAATTACTTCATTCAAAAGTTATACGGTGTAGTGAAATTTATAGTGTTAAGTACATATTTCTATTTCAGCCAAACGTGTGCGACTTAGTTGTATCCTTGGGTGGCGGAAATCCGAAAACTACCAGACACATCCATCAAGTGTTTCACAAGGGTTGGTGAAATCCATCTTTCATTATCGTTACATGGAAGAAGGAAGGAAGGTTCCTTCATCCATGTTATCGTTACCTACTCCTACATTCAAATTTGACCCCTTCAAAATTACCTTTTCTGAAATTACAACCAGAACCACCCAATTAAATTAGGAATAAAATTACTTTGATGAATTTGGCAATGTTTACTATGGTGTGGTGTTGGTTGACAAAGCACAGTTCCAATCAAACTAGAGTCATCAGCTTTTTATAGAGCTGCGTTTGGTTTCAGGTGATTTAGCTGAGTACAATTTCGGAAGGGAAGAGAACATGAAGAGGTACGGCACGGAGCAACCCCCTCTCTATGATATGAGCAAAATCACATCTCCAATCGCTTTTTACTACAGCGATGTTGACACTTTCACCGACTCCGAGGTAAGTTGTATAGCAATGAGTATTTCTTTCTTCGATTAAGACTGTTGGACCAACAATCCATCAGATGATGATGATGATGATTATTATTATTGAACTTCAAAGGTACCCTACTAATATGAAGAGGAGAGATAAAAATGGTGAATTTTTAGTTAGTAACTCTCCCAATGTTCAATCGAGTTCAAGGATGTTTTACCATCAGTAACAAACAGGAACATGAGTTCTTCCACCGCTGGAGGATCGAAACTGTGTCTTCAGAATCAAGTGTGGGAGCAAAATGGCGGAATATCACAGGATTACCCAAACTCCCTCCACCAAAAACACCCCCTTGGGGTTTCCCCAAAAATGTATGGGAAACATTCGACGATGGTATCTGGTGAAAAGCAGACAAACTATGGCCGTGAAGTACATTTCGAAATTACTCATGCGCAGTAGATATTACTGATACAATCGTGTTGAAATTAGAAGGTGATTATCAGCCCTCAACTACCCACCGGATTTGAGCGAAATCGTTCCATTAGGAACTGAGAAATCGTAGTTTCAGGAAATTCACGTTTGCTCATGCGCACACGCTACTTATAGTCCGATGGCGATGAAATTCATAGGGTACCGTCACGGGGCTAACCCACACAATCCCTGAAAATTTCATCAAATTCTGACCATGACATCTGAAATGTAAGAAGCAAGTGGAAATTTTGATTTTGGAGGACACAAATTTCTTTAATTTCTTGCACGAATACATAGCATCCTAGTGAGAGAGCAAAATTCTCTTAAGGTGACCCCTATACCCTACAACCAATATTGATTGAAATAATCATTATTGTGTATGAGACAAAAGTAGAAAATATAGAATGATCAAAATCTACCTACTTATATTATAGTCAGGTAAGGCAGGAACCTAAAATGTTTCACCCATAATTTCAATAAGTTCAGCTTAATTTTCCTTTTAACTCGCTAAAAGTGAGAAAGTCGATCATGAAACTAAAATCGGCTGTTAAGTCAGTTTCTGTCATTTTTTCCAGTAATTGTTTGACCATTTCCGTTTCTTTCAAGGGGTTGCAGAGGACGATTAAATCATTAGGAGGGTCCAGCTACACCTGCGAGCTCCCCAACTTCCACCATATGGACGTCGCGGCGGGAACGACAGCCAGATTCGTTTTGCCAGACATGATCGACCTCCTGAATTCCATCTCTGGAAAAAGTAACGACACGGAGAAATTCAAGTCCGGCAAGTGTCCATCGATGGAGTGGATCAGGCATCTCCAGTGATCGTCCGAAGCGGTTCCCCCCAAATAGACCGAGAATGAACTCTCTAAAGTGAACTAAGGTTTCAAAGAGGACCTCCAACAGCTTTTCAGTGAGAACTATGATTTTTGTGGATTTACCTATTTCTCTCCAAATTTTTATTCCTCGGATATTTCTTTAAAATAAATATTATATTAATATTATATTTTTTTAATGATAGGAATAAAATTTATATCCCTGTGCTTATGCCTACCACATCACAAAGATCCATAGAATCCTGCAAAATTTAATAATGTTCGACAACGTTTTGCTTCCTCACTACTGAAGGTATTGTATGTATTCGTACGAGAAATTTAAAAAAAAAAAATTGTCCTCATCAATCTAAATGTTCACTTGCTCTTTACTTTTCGGAGCATTCTGAACAATTTTGGTTCTGTGACTGTCGGTCTGTCTGTGGTCAATTCCATGTCCCAGGCAAAACTATATGAAGGTATTTGAGGTATTTGAAGGTAATTTGATGACATTTTCAGGGATTGTGCGGGTTAGCGGGTTAGAATTTTATCGCCATCGGACTATAGTAACGTGAGTTTCCTGAATCCCCTGTATCACAGTTCCTAATTGAGCTATTTCGCTCCGATTTGGAGGGTATTAGGCTGCTGATTCAAAAACAATCAACTATGAATCCCGTCACGATTGGATCAGTAATAGCTACTGCGCAAGTGCAAACTTGAAATTTGTTGTCAACGGCGTAGCTCAGGAACTACTCGACCGATTTCGGTAAAATTTTCAGTGATTACGCTAGTTAGACCCAAGGGGGTCCCCTATGAATTTCATCGCCATGGGACCTCTAGTAGCGTGTGCGCATGCGCGCACGTGAATTTCTTGAAACTATGATTTTTCAGTTCCTATTGGACCGATTCCGCTCAATTTCGGTGTTTTTTTCTTGTTTTTTAAACTTTTTTCTCAATAATGTCCTGAAACTTGAGTTATCCAGAATAGAGGAAAAATGTTAGACCTTAATGTTCTCATGAATGCCCGAACCGATTTCGTACTAAATTGGACCGTTGGAATGAGTAATGTTGGTGGTCAAGGAGCATATAGTGGTGGTAAATGGTGCCTCTAAGCATCTTGGGTGGTGGTTGTAGGGTCTTCTAGATGTTATTAACACTATTCACTGTGAAGGAACTGACAGAGTGCACCATTCTACCATTATTTGACGTTCTCCCATCATAATATTCATGAGAGAATGAACAAGCCGACCTCCTCGAAATGACGAAATTGGTCCTCGCACGGAGTGATTATCACAACCAGGTCTTCGGCGAAAGTCGTGACTTATCTCCTCTGTCAAGTGTGGAGGAACATACTTGAGGAGTTAACGGTTCAAAACACCTACATTAGTTGTAGCGACTGTTTTATTGTTCCAGCAACTTTGAACAACTCAAACATTGTGTACCTAACACGTTTGCTGCGGTGTTTTGGTGATATTGCCCATATTTAGACTCAATGAGTTCTTGTCTACATAACTTTACTTAGTTAGTTGAGTTAGTTTGGTCCATTGCGGGTGGAAGATAGATAGATATATTATTTGTACTGACATACAGATGTGTTTGGATATATATTATGCAGGGTGTATCTTAAGTGGTGGACCACCCTTTCTATTTCCGTTGTTTCGAGGCGTAGAAAAAAACTTCAAATGGTAACCCCTCTTAATTTTTCACAAGGAATTCAACCATGACATTTTCGCGCTCCTGGCGCGCGCGTAAATGCGCGTAACGCCCATTAACTTCGTTTTTTCAAATGAGAACCCCCTTTTTTTATTGCAGATTCGGATTCTACGGAAAATTTAATGAAAAATTCATACCCGAACCGATTTTTTCATTGCGCCCAACTGGTACTACATGCGCCCAAAGTGACCAGGGGCGCGAAAGTACACTTTTTCAAACCCCATGTGTGTCAGATGTTCTAACGCTATTTTTTGACGTTGAATTACATGGTGATATCAGTTTTTAAATTCGACTTAGGTTTTACGAGATTATTGCCCAAAAAGTCGTT
>JAEMON010000010.1:18135501-18150587 GCA_030264115.1 Lygus lineolaris
TAAGAGACACCCTGTGTAGTACACTGTCAGGTGACTCTAAATGATACTATGATGAACCACGTTGTTTCGTAGTACATACGTGGGTAAAATGAGGTAACATGAGGGGACATGAGGGTAAAAACGTGTCCACCCAAGCCGGCCGGGCCCCACCCACCATGGCGGCTTCCCGGGCCCAGCAACCAACAACGGAAGGATCCGATGCAAAATTGGAAATATGGAATTATATTGGGCACATAATAAATATTACTCAATAAGGAATGGACGAGGACGTCCTTTTTTATTCTTTAAAATTGTAGGTCTAACTGCGTGCTTTCCAAAAAGGTGCAATATGATGGGTCGGAAATTAACGGAACAGGGCGAAAAAGGGAAAGGAAAAAGCCCTGACGTCATTTGGCATGATGTTTGTAAGTTGGTCCTTATTGCTCCTTCTCGTGGGAACCGCGTGAAAGGGAGATAGGTAGGTACATTCTAAATTACGTCCCGCGTTTATCCTTTTGCTTATTCCAGCCCCAGTAGTCGGATTTTGGGGCTGAAAACGATACAGGGGGTTTTCGAAATGTTTGAATCCGATTCTGAGGTCAAAAATAGCAAACTCTGACCCATGTCCATTCCACATAAACGTCACTAAGGAAGGCTGATGAAGAAGAGAGTGTACGACTTCTACTAGCAATTTTAGCCTATAATTTAGCTGGTTACTTTGCCAACGTTTTCCACAAAACCTCATTGAAATCGGTGTAGCTGTTCGAACATAATTTGGCCACAAACAAACAAGCAGACAGTCAAACAGACTGTAACGCACTAATATCAATATAATTATAGATTTAAGTGCATTCTTAGTTACATAATTCTGTCTACCACTACTTATAAGTAACGAGGATGTAAAATTCATTAATTAAATAGTAAATGCCTACGAGCTTCTATGAACAATTCATAGACGATGGAAATAAACTTATTGTCTGTACTATGGCCCAGTAAACCAGTAGCCAAGGCCAATGAATCATCGGATATTTTTTTAATCTGTAAGAAACCTTCGATCGCCTCCGACCTACTCACTATATCAGTCAAGCCACAGATGAGAAATATTCGGCGAGTCATCGTTTACTTTTCGTGCGAAAACTTCCGTCAAAAGTGTGGACCATGCTCTTTCAAAATTGAAACTGAACAGGTATCGAACTGCTGATATTTGTTTTCATCGACGAGTTGGCAGCCCCTTTTTTTCTCCTTAAACAGCTTTTATAGATTCTGGTGAATCAGCGAACTCCGGTACCTAATCTTTTGGTAAAATGCAATTCGGTGAACCTATCCAACTACCGGTTCTCTGTGGGATAGAAAGTAGTCTCTGTTACTCTATTGTGTGAGAAATTTTAAGGGTAGGTATGAGTCTAGCAAGATTAGCTCAAGATCGGTGGCTAACGAATTGTGATGAAATTCCTAAGGTTTTTTTAGAGGACACTTCCCAACTACCATCAAAATTACAGTGGAATCGGGTAACTAATTTTGTTAATACAAACGACTTTGCAATTTGGACTCCACACCACAGCCGGGCGTACCTATTTATCCTTCGACCTAATGAGAGTCTTCCAACTCATAATTTGATGCAGTAAATTTAAGGTACAAAGTTGTGTAGTTAATTTTCTACTGGGTAAATTTTTAATCTATCTAAATTAACAATGTGCGGCATAACTCACAGGAATAGCTTATTGACAGTGATTAGGCTCATTAATACTCGTACTTACGGACTCATTAGATTACTTTCATGGGCCTACCTCCCTAATATTATCAATTTACCCTCTTCCGAGTCTACCGAAGGTAGCTTTGGGGACAGAAAAAATTGTTGTCCTCCAACATTGAAATTTCCTCTTCATTTTATGTTTCAAAGCTTCCTGAACATATCTGGTGACAGACATGGAAGCACAGTGGCTCAAAATAGGGGGCTTTTGGAGAAAAAATCGTTCCCTTCCGTCTTATAAGACATTTTGCGCTGATTCCGAATACACCCCATGTTCTTATAACTAGCATAGCTAATTTGCTGCAATATCTTGAAAAAAAAACCCTCGAAAACTCAGGTTTTTCAACATCGGAAATGCCCAAAATTGGTTTTGTTTAAAAGAAAAGTGGAAAACCTAAGACTTCTGCGTGGAATGAGGCCAACGCTAGCTCATCAACACAGTAGCCATGATGTTTGCCGACTCTTCAAAGTTTTCCCTTTTCTTGACTTTTTCAGTATGGAACACGGGGAAAAATCGAAAAAACAGAAAACTTCAAAGAGCTAAAAACCAAGCTGCTGCTGCTGTTTTGCTTCTTCTTCTTCATTTTTTCCCATGCAAAACCAATTTTGGGCAGTTCCAATGGTCGAAAACGTGCATTTTTTAGGGGTTTTTTTCTTCAGATTTTGTCTAATTAGCTATTCTTGGTACAGGAACATGAGGTATATTCGGAATCAGCTAAGAATTTCCTATAAGATGGGAGGGGGCGATTTTTTGTCCGAGAAATCCCTATTTTGAGCCATTGTGTGTCGGTCTGTCTGTCTGCATTCCCTTTTGACAACAATATGTTTCAGAGTTTCCATCCGATTTTGTTCACATTTTCACCGATTATGCGGGTAGGGCCCCTTGAAGTCCCATATGAATCACGGCATGATTGAATCAACGGTACGCTCTAGAAAGCGCTAACATAAAATTCGTTCACGATTGTGTGACGTTTTGTATAACTGACAAAAATCAACACGATTAAGATTTTTGAAAGTACACAGTTTTGATTGAATATTTCTGATTTCAAATTTTCCTTAACTCGTGGAAGCTATATGTGCCATTTCCACTTGGCCGAGTATTTCGTCTATTTTCATCTTAATTTTAATTACTTAGATGAACGATAATTTGAGCAGTACTGTTTGTCAACAGTTCATCTTCATCCAATTCCGTGAAGTGTCGAGGCGCCTACTGACCCACATTCTCTCTTCCACCCAGGATAATGGGAGGACTTCACTCAACCTGAGAGGACTAAGATGATAATCACAACATACATAATAAATTGGCCCTGAACTGATAAGGAGTAATGTCCTGACGTATACTACTCTTCCTTCCAATTACAGGGGCGGACTCGGGGTTGGTTATGAAGGGGATATTATCATAATTCTATATTATTCATGACATACAACATGGAAACTCCGATAACACTGATATGCCGGAAGTGCGATTCTCCTCTTTTTAAATGGAAATCATTACATCCTCAATTCTTTTATTGAATTATGTTCAGGTGCATTCGAGGTATTTTTTTAATGCCATCAAGTCGGGTATAAAAAAATGCAAGGGAAGAGGAGTGGAGTAGGTACACATTCTAATCGCTGTGAAACAGAAGAAAATATATGTTTTTAATCATTTCCAATGGTTCAAAACCTGGAAATTACCTGCCCGTTTGAATATTTTGTATTCTATTAGGTAGGTATTCATATTTATGTAGGTAGGTATTCTTCACCGCATGCACAATAACAAGCTAATGTTTACGCTCCTAAAACCTCTGAATCGAATACTTTGGTACTATCCATTTCGCAACTATACCGTCCAAAACAATAGAAGCGGGGTTGTGTTGATCAGCTATTTTCGTCCGTTGAATCAACCGGAGCGAAATGAATCGCAGATATCGATACAACAGCGTATGTACCAACTTTTTCTGTTCTGGCTTTCATCTGCTTTTTGTCATAATCTATGTAGTTTGAATGGGAACTATAAAATTAATGTAGTACGTACTTTTTTTTTTTACATAATTGGGATATGAAACTAACATCTTCTATCTAGGCAGTTATATACTTGTCAAATGTGTGTCTGTCTATTTGTCTGTGGCTCAATCACGATCAAACGGCTACACTGATTTTAAAGTTTTTTTTAATAGGCTGCAACAGTAGAATACTGTCACATATTTCTTTCATCTGCAACCGACGGCCCTTACCGACTGACACGAGTAGAAAATATGTCCGTCAATGGATCAGGTGTCCTATTATTTTTGAATCTCTATGAGTTGAAGTTTCAGGAGCATGGAGAAGCTTCGAACACTATACGCACGAGAGATCGGCAGGTTCTTTATAATACTTCTTTTTTTTTATTTACCTCAGTAAATCGTAGGTATTGTTATCAATGTTTTCATTACAGGGAGCTTCCTTACATATCAGTTAGAGAGGACTTGACCTCCCAAAAAACCAAAATAAATTATCAAAATTTAAACGTGCGAGACGTAGCAATAATAAAGAGCGTAGTTATACTTCTATTTTTTCAAATGACCTTGGGCGAATTTATTCCTCGATAGGTATAGAAAAACGTATAATGGTGGCAGGAACAAAATATCTATTGCTCTGAAAAACCATAAATTTTCCAGATTTTCAAGAGAATTAAATCTGTAAGTAAATGCTTAAGAGTGACTAAAAACCTATGTTGAAAATCTGGAAATTGGGGCGATTTCCCATCTGCTAATAGAAGGAAGAATTGGAGAAAAAAATGCATTACATGAATCTCAGAGTTAAGGGAACAACTTTATCAGAAATTTGTAGAATAAAAACGAAAATGATAGAAGTACAGACTCTAGTGACGAGGTATTGTTCTGTAAATTCATTTATAAAGAACACCTTTTCCTCGCAGAAGACCTACCAACCAAATTATGTACATAGGTAGGTGTCCTATTTTCGTTTTTCATTCATTTTCACCTTCCTCAGCCCACCTGGGGGGGGGGGGGGGGGGATGATTATTATTATTATTTAATATTATTATATAGGTAGTAGTTCCACTCAAATTTATTAAATGAACATACAATTTCTTGTCCATATATATGATGCCGTTACATCTTACATGATATGAAAATATTCATTACAGTGCTGTGGTTCATTACGAAAATGATGCTTGAAACCAGAAAATTATTTTAGTCTCAGTTCAAAATATTGACTCCAGAACTATACACATTATTGGTAGGTACCTACAATTATTGTATAACAGTACAATTTTTCACTTCAGCTGATCTTGGTGCTAAATTATTGCTTCAGCAGGTCCGTGAGCTCAACTCGTCCTTCACTACGGATCACGTGATGTTCAGTTATTGCTCCCTCCCTACGGAGGGTGGGGAACTCTGAACCAATTTGAGCACGAACTTAAAAAATTGGTGTATTGTGTAGACGGTATCCTATTATTATCGGCATGGGACCACTAGTAGCGTGTGTGAAGCTGATGCGCAAATGTAAATTTCCTGAATCAATGGTTTCTCAGTTCCGATTATTCATCTTGGATTTCACCTTATGGCTTTTGGTTTTGGTAGATGACTGATCATCTAGGTATTTTATCTTACCCCACCCGCCTTATCACCTCATTATAGTTTTCTGAATGGACCATGTTCATGAGTCATAAAAAATTGTACTCATTTTTTATTTCATCTTCAGATTCGACGTCCACACAAACCACAAAGTGCCAATTTTCGGCTCATCGGATACCCGGTTATTGAAGTTTCCTGGAGATTAGAAGTAGCTCATATAAGTATTGCAGTAGGATCACGTTTTGGACAAATGTCTGTGTGTATGACTGTAAGTATTTCAAGCGTTTGAACCGTCATTTCGAGTAGGCAAGTGACTAAAAACCATGAATATCCCTTGAGTATAAAACCAATAACTTAATTAAGTTATTTTGTGGGGTCTATAGATACCCTTTTGTAACCCTTTATAATGATCAAGATCATGGTATGGAATTTACAGCGTAAAAAGGGTTTACATTTTTGTTGATCTCGAAGAAAATACTCGTGACGATCAGCTGAATTCAATGTTCGATTCGTCTACTGAATCCTACGTAGAAACATGAAAACCGAAATTTGAGGAAGAATTCTTTCGAAATATGTGTATGTCAGATCGATCGTGGCGTCCAGGTGTTATCAATCAGAGTCCGCATCCAAGCAGCTAACTTCGGACTTTCAGCTCCAATGTTTGAAGTAATCTCGAACTCAGATCCATGATTAAATTTATCGAGTCAACATTACATCACTCCTTGGGAGCTGTATGAGATTTATTTACACACCCTGATAATTAGAGAAACTCAACGCGGTAGCCGTGGAATGTCCTCTTCGAGTTTTGTTGAAGTGGATGGTTTCCTATTTTGATAACATAATGTTGGAATGTCAGAGAGAGAATGGAGTTTTCAACCTACAATGGTGAATCAGTATTCTGGATACCTACCGGAAATTGGCTGTGTAATAAAGCAGGAATGCTTCTAAGTACATTAGAAATTCTGAGTACCTACTCCAGTTCGAAGGAAAACTCCAATTATATCAACCAAAAGCCTAAAAAACGGCAAAAGTCCAATAAGAAGAAATTGACAACCGCCGGGTTTGCACCATTAACCCCTTCAAACACTTGGATACTACCACTCAATGCTGCTAATGCTAAAGACCTTCTACACCTCACTCGAGAAGAATCAAGAGAATTGTGTAAAAAGTTGGTAGCTAGAGACTTCGAGGAAGGGAGCGATTTGAATTCTTGGACGACCTCCCAGTAGATGCTGAAATTCCCGGGGAAGGATTTTTTTAATATAAAAAATTAATGTGTCCTGATGTCCTGATAAAAAATTCCTTAAAATAAACCTTTTTTTAATCCACGATTCAAATTTTTCGTATTTTTATTACAAACCTTTCATACCTATTTCTCTGAGCTGATAAACTTTAAAATTCGTTTTTCTCAAAATCAAGTTTTGTACTGTTAAGTGATTTTACCCCTGGGCCCTTCATATTGTAGAAAACAACGGTAAAACACTTGATGAACTTGTATTATTCCCAATAATAACAATTCTGAAAATCAACCTAGTTTTTTATGCACAACAACGAAACTCAACTGTCAAAATCAACATGTGAGATTGGGGTAACCAACCTCACAATATTATTTCACGGTGACGAGTAAATAGCCAATATACTGACACTTTTAAGACGAGTGTACCTATACATCCTGGGTGTACTCCTACAATCCCCCATTTCCGGAATGGTACAGAAATCTAGTGCTCAATTTGTGCTGTGAGAATACCCAAGAATATTGAAATGTGTGCAGCTGGATGTGAGAGAGTGCAGGAAACCAACGATTTCAGCGCCAACTTCACGTTTCCCTGCCCAGCATCGACACACCTTTCATTTCTGGTACCAAGTTCTAGTGCTCAATTGAACGGCATACGTGCTGCTCTGGCAAGGGGAAAAACAGGTGAAGGTGTCCTTGAAATCTATGGTTCTTCGTACTCTCTCAGTTCCAATTCTTACACATTCTGGTAGCACATAATGGTTAGCTTTCAATTTATCACACACATGCCCTGCAAAATATCTCCTCTTAACCTTCTGAAAAGTTCGTTTGTCAAACAACGCTTGCTTTGGTGGGTACTCATATTATTCGTGTTCAGTCGAAAAACTCAGTGTGAGCAAGTGCATGAAACTTTCACAGACATACGGTTGCTTGGTATGAAACAGATCTTTCAACTGCGTGAACAAACTAATATTTTATATCATAACTCAAAATATCCTCTCCGGGGTGCAAAAGCCATCGATGTAGAACAACGATATGATAGATATTGTTCTACATCGATGGCAAAAGCATGTTCCAAGTTCCTCTATTACGTCTATGTTCGGATACTACTGTCTTTCTCATACACAATAATAACTAGAATTCTCTCTGGATTTGACCATGATTTGCCATCCACCCACTCACACTTCCTCCCAAAATATCTACCTACCTAATAGAATCCTTAAATACTCTACTAAATGAAAATAGCACATAGCTTCCTCACGTCCTAAAACATTTGAATGAAATCGGATGAATACTGTGGTTACTAGGGCTGTTACTACTTAATTATGCGAATTCCACGTTAGCACATGCGCACTCATGATGATTCAGTCATGATGAAATTCATATTTATGGGACCTCAGGGGGCCTTGCCCGCATATTCATTGAAAATTCGAGATAAATTGAATCAAAACTGTTCAAGTTAAGTATTATGCCTGTTTCACGAATTTTACATTAGCACTTGTGTAAAGCTTACCGTTGACTAAATGATGATGAAATTTGTATGGGATCTCAAGGGGCCCTACCAGCATAATTTCTGAAAATTTGAAGAAAAAAAATCCGATGAAGAAGTTATGGACTCTGGAAGTTATGGCTGTAACAAGGAAATGCGAACAGACAGACAGAGAAGGAACACTCAACCAACTTTGCTCAGGAAGTTCTGAAATGGAAAATGTGAGTGGAAATTTCAATTTTGTAGGACACGAATTGTTTTGATCCCGAAAGTGAAAACAAAGCCTCTACCTTCGATAGTGTGGTGGTGTAACTCAATTTACTGGTTAATTAAGGGCGTTATCCAGGGTTCAAAGTCAACAAACTTCCTCGTCGTTAGTCTGGTCAACAGACTGGCATCCAGCAAACACTGTTGAAAGTTACTTCAAGGCTGTGCTTATGTCGTCGCACTAGATGAGAGGTAGAGATATCCGACCTATTTCGAGGCGATTTCTTTTAAATTCAACTTCCACTGATGGTAAGTATTCGATCTACATCGTTTCTAGTTTAATCCCTGCTCTCTCTCTGAGTTCTGCAATTTCAAAAATGCAGATAAAGTTCGGTCAATTACTTCAAAATTGACTGATCGTATACACTATGAGCAAGAACACCGTTTAGCAACATAATATTTTTGGTTGTTTATTCCTTTTCAGCTGAGAGTTAAGGGAGAAAACTGTTTCCAAACGTGTCGTGAATGGGGTACGTGAGAAAAATATTCTATGTACGTCCACCATTATTGAGTGTGTATGATACTCGTACATGTTATTTACGATGGCATGGCATGTCTTGAGTATACTGATGGTTCGTCTAAGCTAGTTACATCCTGTTCCATCACCTCAAAATACCTACTGGTGTTTGGAATGGTGTTTGAGTTGGAATGTACACCAAACCCTCAAGGAGGCTACCAAAGAGGCGCGCATATAAAGGGATGCGAATCGATTTTCAATTGAATCGAAAACTCGATTTTTTGTCTTAAAAAATCGATTGTAAAGAAATCCAAATTCAAAATAAAAGTCTTTCCATTTCAAAAATAATAATCCTTGAAACTTTGGCGAACTGAAATTAATTTTAACACAATCTGAATAACTTTGAAATGTGAAATGTGTTTCGCATGTCAAACATAACTTAGAATTCAAAGAGAAGAAGAACTTGGATAGGTTTTGACATGGACATGTTCAAGGCGTGGCGTCTATCCGTGAAAATGTAACGCTAAAAAATGCAACGTTTCCATTTCGGTCGATATTCACGCACAACCAACCCGTTGGTAGGGAAATGTAACTTCCGCAATTATCATCGTACAGAAATCATTCGCCGCTCGTTGGAAAGCTCTAGATTTATGTGAAAAATGTACACATCTCAATTTGTTTGGATATTCAAGGTTTGGAAATACAAACCAACCAAAATTTAGAGACAAAAATGTGTTCAAATCATGGTCAGTTTATGGAAGAATGGGAAATTTTTTATATTTTCCTAGTCAAATTTAGCCAATACCACATAATGATGGGTCTAAAATGCCTCCTTCCTAAGATTTTTGCCAAAAAACTACTGAAATCATCGTCAAAAATTTGCAGAAAAAAAAGGTTTTTTGGCATTTTCCCTAGTTACAGCATACAGGTTATTGTTTGTAGACGTCTTTGTAATTAGTGGGTACTATTTAGTTATAATTTTATTTTTCATGCCCCCATTGAAATATCCATTATTTTTGTTTAAAAAAAAAAGCAATTGAATTTTCAATACTTACTTAAATTAAAGTCCTCCCGAATTTTTAAGATAGAACACCAAACTACCAAAACACTAAAAAAAAATTAAATAAGTTTCTTGAAAAATCGATTTTTTCACCCGGTTAATTAGTGCAATCGATTTTTAGCTTTCGATTGAGTAACGATTCCAAAATCGATTGTTGGCTACCGGTTTCGCATCCCTAGCGCTTATGTCACTGCAAAGAGACGCTTTCGTCAAAACCAAACGTCAGGGGGCTTATGTGCTCTTTTGGAAGGGAGATTGGCCTTTTTGAGATTCACTAGTACACTCCTACACCAGCACAACCAGCAACCAAGGGATTCACGAGTAGGTAAAATTTAAGAGGTGTGCAGCTTAACCTCGAGTAGTACCCTAAATTTCAGTTACTACTATATTATTCACTATCCTGAACTATTATTCAGAATCCTGTATGTAGGACTTCGCGTAGCAACCTCCTGTATGTAGGATTTCACTATCCTGAACTATTATTCAGAATCCTGTATGTAGGATTTCGCGTTCAAGTCACCACTGATTTGATTGTACCTAGTTCTATGGGCACCAAATTGGGACCACCCAAATTTTAGCGAAATCTGATTTCACACTTTGGACACTAATTTCATCATCCTGAACACTTAACTGCAGACAGTTGTAGAGCTTTTTAGACTGAGACTCTAGCATTTTCTTTTTCCACACATTAGATGTTTTGTTCTATGATAGCTGCCCTAAAAGTTCATAAATTCATTTGGGTGGTTTCCATTCTTGATTATACTGGATGAGGTCGAAGAGATCACTGGCTTCTTCAATAGTAGTTTTATTTTTCGACCGGTTTCGCAAAAACAAAAGTGCCCCGAGAATCTCCTACAATCACTCGCTATTACTTGTAGAACCCTTTTCTACAGTTTTTAAGAAGTACAAATACCACAAAAATGAACTTTAATTTTGAAGAAAAAAATTACTACTATTCAACTGCTGGTTCAAGTTCAATTTGAATCTCACGTAGCGGCTCAAGCACGGGAAGCCAGTAAAAAAACATATAGGTACCTACATATTCAATAAAATACAGGAAGTGTGTGTTCCACACACAACTTAAATTGATTTCCTGACGAGGCTGTGTGAGCGAAACCGATCGGAAATTAAGACTCCTCTGTAGGGCACTTGCCTTGGTCAGGGCGTGTCTACTATAGAGGGGCTCCCCTCTGTGATGTACACCCCTCTATAGTGGGCAATTTTTATGGACCAACGCACATCCAGCAACCTATAGAGTGAGTTCACTGTATATCTGAACATTTTTCCAAATCGAGGACTCAATCACGCAAAACAAATACAGGCAGACCACAGAGGAGGTCAAACTTATTTGATCAACTGATTAACGGGCTCACGAACGCTCATCGTCGCTCGGAACCTTTAAATTTCATTTGTGATGCAACTGTCAACTCACTGAGTTGTTTTCTATAAATAAATCTTCGAAATGGCCGGACAGAAATTCACTGGTTCCGTGATTCATTCGAACCGATCTGTATTTATGCTGTGCTTCTATTTATGCTCTTTGTATTACCATCGCAATTCATGTAGTGTAGAGATAAGTTATCGCATCGATTACATCGTTATCAGCTCAACACTTTTGCCATTACTGAAGATACGCATTTGGTCTTAGCGACTCGTGCACTCATATCTAAATACGGCATCCGTACACTCATCTTTTGGTTTCCTCTTCTTTTACTGTTTCCGTGAGCAAAACGACTCTCAACTTTATCATATTTGAGCGATCGCCTAATTATTAACCGCCCTGAACATGATTCCGTCGAAATAATTATGCAATTGAAGACCACAGGAAACGCCTAAAGAGTATTTTGCGCAAAGAACGCTATTAAATGTTTTGTATTTGAAAAAAATGTGCAGGTTCCTTATATACCAAAGAATAATGATACAATTCCAAATTGCGAAAATAAAATTACCTATTTGAAGTGTGAGAAGAGAAGCAGCCAAGCACCAAAGGTCGAGTTTTCTTTGGGGGGAGGTTAATTTTTGGTTATGCGGGCTATTTTCTCGAAGTTCCTTCTCTCTTAGTTGCCACAAAAATGGCTTCAAATGTTGGAAGTCGTGATGGTTTTCATTAGAAATGGGACGATTCCTGAATTCAACGTTTAAAAAATAGGATGCAAAACAATGGGTGAAAAATACCACCGTCATAATTCAACGGGAATTGGTCCTCGAGTATAGTACCTACCCATGAAACAAAAGAGCCGACAGCCGAGTTTGCATGAATATTTTACTAAACTTTGTAGAAGGTATTTAATTACCAGACAATTTAATTTATAGTAAAATAATTATAGTGAATTTACATGGTAAATTACATGGTAAATTACATGGTAAATTTACATTTCAATATCCGTGGAATTATTTAGCGAATTTTCGAAGACGAATACACAAGGAAGGTATTCTGTGCATCTTGGGATCCGATGACGTCACAGCCGTAGAACGTCGCACCAAAAGTTTAATCAGCTGTTTAGTATCTGCCTTGAAAAGCTTCTTGAATGGGAATGCTTCTGCCCTGAACGAAACGGATTTCGGAGTTGAAATTGTGCTCATGTTTTTTTAGGGTGTTGAATCCAAATCTGAGGTCGATAATTGCCAAATTCCGACCAACGTCTATAACCCATTGCGCCCAGGAGCTTTGTTATCACGTATATGAGAGGTGAAAACTTGTTTTAGTAGTGTTAGTAATTCCAATTCAGCACTATTTAGTCTGGTTTAGTTCAGCTCAGTTCTGTTTAGCCACATCAATCTTATTTAGTTAAGCTTAATTCTATCCAGCTTAGTCTGTTTCATTCAATTTACTTCAATTTAGTTTGAATTAATCCATTCAGTTTAGTGTGATTTAGTCCAGATTAGTTCGATTAAGTCTGGTTGGTTTAGTTTATTCGGTTAGGCTTAGTTTAGTCGGTTAGTTTAGTCCGATTACGGACAGCTAATGTGTTTCACTGTGAGGGAAATGTGTATCACCCACCATCTCTGTGAATCAAAGTGCGATAGTTCGCGGAATTTGAGCTCAAGTCGAATTTCCACTCCCCATCGGAGGTGTCTGTGAACTTCGACTTTGGAAATCTATATTCTCTCTTCCAGGTGTCGTTTACTGGTACTTCCTGATATAAAATATTAAATTCTAAAAGTGCTGCTTGTATTATTCTCTAGCAAAAGTAAGGAAGATAATTATTGTGGCCAGCTTGCGCTTCTAGTGTTGGGAGTCCCGTTGGAGAAAATACACTGGATAAAAATACCAGCCACAATTTAGTCCGATGTCCAATTCAGTCCCATATCTAGTTCAGGTTAGTCCGGTTCAGTCCCATTAGTCCAGCATGGACTAAATTAGTTCCAATTTATTCTGATTGATTCAAATTTAGTCCGAGAGAGTAGCTCTGAGACACTTTTCTAGGCAGCGGTTGACCCCTCGAATCGTGACGCATTCTATTTTGGAATCTATTGCTGCACTAATTATGGCGTATTTATCGCAATGGATACCTAACTTGTAGCGATTTGATCTCGTTCCCAAAGGTGATTGACTTATCATGTCTACGAATGTACCAACCTCCGTCTTTAATGAGGAACTAATATTGTGATCGTCGCGAATGTTGATAACGACATCATGTAACCCTCCTTTCCTCTAGCTGGTAGACCGTATACTTTGAAGATACCAAAAATGTTTGGAAACCTCCCAAGTATAATTCTTCTTATAGAATTATCTCAAACCACCTCTAAATACTAAATTAGTCAGAAATGTGTAAGTGGTAAATAGTGAAACGTCACACTTCAGCACGAGTGTATTTCTGAAGAGGACAATGTGGTATTGTTGAATCATATACCTACATAGAATTCTATTAACTGGCGTGTTCGTTCCGGTATTAATAGGTATTTTAGACTATTGTGTACAGTGGAACCTGGCCTAGTGAGAATCGCAAGGGAACCTGTTTTTTTCTCATTATCCCGCAGGTTTCTCAATACCCAAGTTTTCTCGGTAGCCCAGGTGACCAACCAATAATTCTCACTATCCCAGGTAGTTAGTGCAACAACTTGGGGAATCAGCCTCAGTCAGTCGTAAGCATGAGTATGTATATTTATGTGCAATTCATTTTTAAACGTAAAAAATCTGACTGAATGACTGAGTCAAGTGAGATGAGAACACGAGGAAAACAAGAGAGGACACGAAGGAATAAACGATGATAAACAGAAACCTGGCTCAATATGAAACTACTTATCTACTAGGTAGGAGGAGGAGATTTTCTCACTAGCCGAGGTAGGAGGAAGAGATCTAAGGTCTCACTACCTAAAATTATTCTCACTATCCCAGTTTTTTGGCCTGAAAACGAAGGGACGGCATTTTTTGTCTCGCTAGCAAAGGATTCCCAGTACCCCAGTGTCTCACTGTCTCATACAAGCCGGATTCCACTGTATCTCAGAACATAGGGAATGCACCTAAATACTTTAGCTGTTTGTCTGGTTGTTCTCTTCCATACTTGTAGATACACCAATCCACCAACCATAGTATTAAAGCTGTTGTTATGCAATTTTATAATGATCTTAATGCTCGTCTCGAATAAACTCAGGGAACAGGTCGTAACTTTGGGGAAACCCCAGAAGCCGCGGGTCAGCAACCTTCCCGACCTCCACTCTAGACGAGGGGGTGAGGTGGAAGGAGTATATAAGGGACTAACCCTAGGCCTATGGATCATTCCATCAGTCCTCAACCTAAAAATACGAGTACCTATGACCTCTGTGTTGTCCTTCGCTATACCTATCTCTCGGTAAATACGCGGAGACAATTTCATTTTATTTCTCAACAAGTAAATTCTGCTTCCGAACCAAATATATAATGACTGGCTGTATATCACTGGGCTGTCCTATACTACTTGGCAAAGAAATATAAGGGAAATAAAGTAAATTCTGCACTTCTACTATCTACTGAACTGAATAGGGGGTATATCCCTGGGTGTCGCTGAATAGAAAATAAACGCCTAGAACATTACAAGTTACTCTTTCCCTCGAGAGGAAAACCCAACACGCTCGATTTGACATCTGTTCAAGAGGGGTACCTATGCACTCTCGTGAGCAAATGTTCAACTTTGAGTTGCTCCTGCTCCCTCGTTCTCGATCTGGTGAAACCAAACTAATTTGACAAGGTAAGGAAATCCGATATTTCTGAACAGGCAAATATTTGCTGGGTATCGAAATATATGGGACGAAAGATACGTTTTTTTAATTTTGTTTTTAGAGAATTTTCGAAGAAAATGAAGCTATTGCA
>JAEMON010000010.1:18172245-18185051 GCA_030264115.1 Lygus lineolaris
CCCCCCCCCCCCCCCATGTAAGCATTTGATACAAATATTATATGGTAGGTACATGAATTCGTGAGCTGTGTGAAATATCCTATAAGACAGGTTGTCTTCTCTTTCAAAGACAAAGGAATTCACCTTCAAGAAATTCTCCAACGTTGGCCCGGGCTCATAGGACTTTCAACCAACGATCAAAGCCCTCCTCCTCCCACGATCACGATCGGTTTCGGGCCACCACAAATGACGCTGAGGGACATTCCTGTCAAGGTTGATCGCCTTCCAGAGGCGTTCCTCCGGAGGCGTTTTGTATTCGGCTACACGTGCGCTGCTTCGCGACCTGCCTGCTTCCTGGCTCCGACGCTCCTGCGCGTGACTTCACTGAGATAATTTGACTCGTCGCACAGCTGGAAATAACTCAAACTATTCTCTCGAGAGTAGGTATTGCAATCATCATGCAATCGGTAAAATGTTTTGTGTCAGGCAAGAAATGGATTTGCACTCAAAACAATACCATAATTCTTGTGATGGTATGGAGGGACCATTTTTCCTTCTGGAAATTCATTAAAGATTTGGAGTCATTTATATATTAAGCATTTATTCCATCTTCCTGGTACGTTTCGTCAGGACAACGCTGACATCTTCAACCAGTCAATTATAGTACCAATAAGGCTCCCCCAATTATTCTCATAAGCAGGCAAATTATAGGTAGTATACCACAGCATAGTCCTTATCTATTAATACTACATTCAGTACTTGATAGGTACTTACGACTTCCTTTTTTCTTTCCCTTTGTCACAAACATAATAGAATATTATTTTAATTCAAGCTACACAGCTGTTAATAGTTTGATAAGTAGGTAAGTGAGCCCACTACAGTGACCAACCGTCTTATCATCTCATCAGGGACGTGATGAGTTTATTGTGTGAAGCTTCAGTAGATACCGACTTGTCTGGCTTTAGGTAATACTTAAAAAATTCATATGTTTGGTTAAGGGAAGGAATTCAAATGTACTATGAAAAGATTTGCAACTCACTACCAATAATCTTTGAGAAGACGTTCCTGCGCGTGACTTCACTGAGATAATTTGACTCGTCGCACAGCTAGAAACAATTCAAACTATTCTCTCGAGAGTAGGTATTGCAATCGGTAAAATGTTTTGTACTCAGGCAAGAAATGGATTTGTACTCAAAACAAAACCGCATCTTTACCTAGTACCTATGTCTGCATAATAGGTGCGTGTTTCTAACCCTCGAGGCACGATTCCTACACGTGATCTCTGTGAATCGAAATTCTGGACATTCCTCCGTACCAACCTGAATGTGCTGTCTAACGTTAATACTACCTTGTGGAATACAAGTGTATCGGGTACCGAGATGCTGACCTCAGCCACAACTGACCACATCCCAGAATCGAAATCTTGGACATTCTCTGCGTCTCAACATGAATGTGCAATCTCACGTAAATACGACCTTGTGGAAAACAGGTGAATCGGGCGCCGAGATAAATTCAGCCACTCCTGACGGTATCCTCAAATCGAAATCCTAGATATACCTACCAGCGTCTCAACCTAATTGTGCAATCTCACGTAAAGTGTGAAATTATACAGGTGAATCGGGCGCCGAGATGCTGACCTCAGCCATACCCGATGGCATCCTTGAATCGAAATCCTAGACATCCTCTGCGTCTCAACCTAAATGTGCAATCTCACGTAAATACGACCTTGTGGAATACAGGTGAATCGGGCGCCGAGATGTTGACAGGCTCTCTGTGGGCGCGGAAGCCGAAAGAGCGTAGGAGGCGCGGCGGTGAATCATATCTCGACCGACTCCTACGCTTCCTTCTGTTCACAATCTTCCCCGCAACGCAGATGGGCTTGATTTTTCTGGAGGATGAATGAAGGCGAGACGCTGCGGTTCGCTCCTTGAATTGACTGAATCCGGGTGACTCGCTTGATAAGGCTCGTTCCATTCATGACTCATTCGTGAATTTCAATGCGTGATTATTCATTATGATATTGAGAGACAAAGCACAGTGAGGGAACCTCCTTAAAGTGAGACGAAATTCATGGTCTGTGGAACTTATTCTCTGATTCTATATTACAGTGAAACCTCCTAGTGTGACGACCGACAAATTTGTCCACTGTTGAGAGGTGTCCACTATTAAGAGAAATAGAAAAAAAAACATGTACACCGTGTTGTAAGTTGCAAAATTTATGTAGGTATAAAAACTTACATGTTGAATGAATAACAGATAATAATTATTTTAATTTCGGCAAAAATCGAGGATTCTCGAAAACTCTTCAAGTGCTACGAATGCATGTACATTATGCTCCATTGATACATTCTGAATCTTGGATCAAACTCTTAGAGCTCAAAAACCAATCTATTTTAAATTTATATTTGAAATGTTTTCCGAAATTGGATGAACGGCAAAAATCGAGGATTCTCGAAAACTCTAATAGGGTGTGCGCATGGGTCGGAAATTTTCATTTTCGCCGTCAAATTCGGGTTCAGTGATCTCAAAAACCCCCAATTGCCAATTTTTAACTGAACATTCAGTTTGGTGAAGCCGGAAAATAGCTTGGAAGAGGCGCGTGACCCCTCATAGGTGACCCCTCTTGCGGCACCTTTTTGGAAAGCTCTCACTGAGATCTATAATTTGGAAAAATAAAAAATAGCTGTGTGCACACCCCATTGCTACGTATGCTTGCTACATAATATGTAGAGCATATCATGATCTATTGCTACATTCTGAATCGTGGATGAAACTCTTAGAGCTCAAAAACCAACCTATTGTCGGATACATTCGACCACCAATGGTCGAAGTCGAACCTGCTCCCTATTTCAAGTTCAGTTTTGTGTCCATTTTCGACTGCCCATGTCCACATTTCAGGGGATCCACTATTTTTTGAGAAAGAAGGTGCATTACCTTATGAATTCCGCCGGATCACCAAATCGATCACAGGTAGGAGTGAACTGATAGGTAGATACACAACAACACCAGACGCACTTCTGGTTCACTCTATATAGGTACTACAATATTATTAGAGGTTAGAAATTCGTTGGGATGCGGCCACGCTGGTTGACTTAATTAATATAGTTGATGACTATCGTCCTTACAATCACCTCTGACTATTGTTTGTAGGTGCCATCGTGGTACACTTTTTGGGTTGAGGATGGAAGTAAATCGGCTTCTTCTGTATATTATAGATCAGTTTACTAGTCCAACATGTTTCGCAGATATTGCTGCCTCATCAGGGGCTTCTTAAGTTTGCTAGTGCGGGCTGGTCCGCCGTTTAGTCATTATTAAGGGATGAACTTCCTATTAGGAGTTCTTAAGGTATATAATTATGCCCTGTAGTAGAGCCGGAGAATATGTAATTAAATGCATTTTGCTTTAAAAATGTAAAATTGTGATGCTGCATAATTTAGAGGAAGAGAAAAGATGGATACAGTATTGAAACGTAAAACATCAAATTCGAGGGGAAGGGGGGGGGGGCTAAATTTGTGCTAAATTCCTTCATTATTGAAAATAATAAACCAGAATTTTCTCACTGATTAGATCTTGTTCCAAAGACTAGGTACGATACGTGGATCCAATGCGATTTTACAATATCCATGCGGCTCTTTGATCTCTATCTCTTCCTAGATCTAAGCAATCACGAATCTCTTCCCTTTCATCCCCTTCTTCCCTTTTAGTTTATGTTACTCTGCGCCTTTCATCAACCTCGATCCGACCCGTGGGCGGCCCTTGTGCCGATGGTCACTCGTCGCTTTCCAGCTTGGATCCGAAACCCATCAGCCAGCAGTTTCTCCCATTTTGTGGACAACGAGTCATTTTTTGACGATATTACAACCTCTCTTTATCCCTTTTCACAAGGTTGAACTCTGATACTTGATGCATTCTTTAACCGGTGACCATTACGTAATTGTAAATATCGTAATTGTAAATACGTGCCTATCTACCATAATTACTGTTTCTACCTCACGATTAGCAAGTGCCTATCTATTATTCACGATGTTATTTATGTTGGGTAACGATTAGTACCTACCTACCTAATATTGAAAACTTATACTTGAACTTACTATGTTATTAATTTATAGATAGGTACTTGGCTCCTGTAGTACTATTGGCACGTTTGACAAATACATTTAAACCAGGTATGTAAATTCGATATTGTTTGTAAAAACTCTCTATATAGTTATGTTAAGTCGAAATTGCACTTGTCTAGAGGATCGGTAGGTCGTTCGGGAACCGTCATGCTTAGCGGCACATGCAGATTGCAGACCCCGAACTAGGATCCGAAAATCACTTGAAAAATACCGGCACATCCCCCCCCCCCCCCCCCCCCCCCCCCCTTCCACTCTCTTGAAAATACTAAAAGCACTATAGATCTATCTCTGAATGCCTGAGAGTCTGAATTTAGATCTGAAATCTATTTTTTTTTTAAATTCGGAAAATCTGGCCTACAAACCATAGCTAGGTAGTAAGTTGGTATTTCGGCGTTTGGTTCAGGTGAAAGATACAAATGACTTGATCCTTCTCTGGGTCAGTAGGTGACTCAGTGGCGCAGAGTGGCCATCTCCGGAAGGTTGACTTTCGAGATTACACTTGAGTGGAGGGGCGGATAGTAGAAGCCCCACGACCGGATCCCTTCAAGCACCCGATTCCTGAAAGTCCCCCCCGGCTTAGTCACTTTCGAAGTGCAGGCGCTTTCGACAACTACAAAAAGTCGTTCTGCGGTCAACTTTCATTTTCTGGAGTCGCTCCGTCATAGTGCAAATCCCATTAATTTTTTGCTCTAGGGAAGATTGTTACCGACCGCACCATTGTTCTTGAAATGGACATAAGCTGTGGTCAGGAGATCTAATTTCTTTGGAACGTTTCGGCGAACCATTCACACATGATGCTGACATCATGTGCTTAGAATCTGTTTCTTAGACCTGTTTATTAGACCACATGGAGAGACTACAATTTTTCTTACTCGAGATAGTACCTACCATTAGCCAACTGCGGCCTATCCATCAACCTAGAGCAATTTTTCACTCATTGAAAAATGGGATGTCTGACCGAATACCAAGTTGTCTACTAGATGCACATCTCTTTGTAGTGTGCACTTCTTTGTTCATATCGGTAGTAGTACATACATTCTACTATCCTCTATCTCTATGCTACTTCCTATAATATACTCACTAGATATTATGCGCTCACCCATTTAGGTACATTGGTTGGTCCTTATTGGTTCGGTTACATCATTGACCCTTCCTTCGGGGAAGGCATTAATAAATAAAGTCCATATTTCAAATTTCAAGGTAGATATGATTACCTGATTACTTGATTATGGAGAGTCGATTGATCTGATTTAGACGAGTCCTGGGACACAGATATAGTAAAGAGCCTCTCATGGAGAACACAATCTAGTGAGTACCACGAGTATACATTGTGGGAAATGGAGACTCCAAAAATCTCCGACCCTTGATTGAATCCGTGTGGGGTGCATCCAAAGGTAGCTTGTACCTGCACTGGATTTGATAGATGATAATCATACTGTAGCTACCCATCCCAACGCCCTAAGGAGTAACTAGCTATTTACTGTGACATGACCAGTCTATCCTAATTGAAGCAATCCATTATGGTTACAATACTACAATAATATTTGTGGAGCACCTATATGGTTGGCTTTCAAGATGATTGGGTGACTGATGAAATTGTTCATTGTGTTCTGAGAGGCCCAGGTCCTCCCATCTGTGGGCGGTTGTGCGAACCTCTCGAGTTTTAGAAACATCCGCTCGACAGCGCCACTGTCACGATCTGCAACTAAACTGGGAGAACTCCCGCCATATCGTAGGTACGCACTAACCTTTTCTGAAAGGGTACCTATTGCAACATCTTCCTCACTACCAAAGGTAGGAAGCTATGTATTCGTGCAAGAAATAAAAAAATTTTTGTCCTCCAAAATCAAATAATTTCCCCTTGCTTTTTACGTTTCAGAGCTTCCTGAACAATTTTGGTACCGTGTCTGTTTGTCTGTGGTCAAGTCCTTCTCTCAGGAAATACTATACGAAGTTATGGTCCGAATTTGATGAAACTTTCAGGGATTGTGAAGGTTAGCCTCGTGACGGTTCCCTATGAATTTCATCGCCATCGGACTATTAATAGCGTGAGCACATGCGCAAACGTGAATTTCGTGGAACCCCTGAGTCTTAGTTCCTAATTGACCTATTTCGCTCAAATTTGTTTTCCATGTCCTGGTCCTGGTTATTCCCAAAAGCGTCACCTGCAGCCTGCAGTCAGTAAATCCTAAGACGCATATTATTTCCGTACATACCCAGGACACCAGGAACTCAAGACAATAGAATGAATGTGTCAAAAGTAGGTAACATAAAGAAAACATTCTTCTTGAACACGATAAGCAGGTGATAACCCTGGTGGAGTCCTTCATAACTCGTTCACTCAACCTACGAATATCCTAATCACCAACGAGTTATGGAACTCAATTCTGCCTTTTTGGTGGGATTAAATACTTAAATAGATATCTTCATTCTTCCATCCGTTCCAGTTTTAGTTTTGCTTCCGAGTCTACGGAAGGTAGCGGAAGCTTTTTCACTTTGAGAATCGAAAAAACGTGTCCTCCGAAATTGAAACTTCCACTCGCATTTTACGTTTCATAGCTTCCTGAACAAAGTTGGTTCTATGTCTGTCTGTCCGTACGTAGTGTTCCTGCTTAAATAGCCTTTATTGTGGTCTCTATTGATTGTTGTATTCATTCGTAGGTATGTGATTTCTCTTGCATTATAGAAATGCAATGCATCTTTGCATGTTCTCAGATGTTTCGTTGTACTTAGAAATGGGAATAATATGTTATAGAAGATCATAGAAGTGACGGGTTTGTGGAGGCAGCGAACTGGTTTCTGCTTGAAACATTCGATATTTCCTGCTTGTGATAGGATTAGGTATAATTTGTAATATCGAAAAATGCAAATAATGTTCAAGAATGCTGGCTCCTGCCAGGAACCTATTCTTTGTTGTTTTGCTCCCGAGTCTACCGAAGGTAGCAGAAGCCTTCTTTTCACTTTGAAATCGAAAAAATGGTTGTCCTCCAAAATTGAAAATTTCACTCGCACTTTGCGTTTCAGAGCTTCCTGAACAAATTTGGTTCCGTGTCTATCTGTCGGACTGTCTGTCCGTATTTCCTTGTTACAGCCATATCTTCGAGAGTTTTCATCCGGTTTTGTACGAATTTTCAGGGATTATGCTGGTAGAGCCCCTTAATGGTCCCGTATGAATTTCATCATGATTGAATAAACGGTACGCTCTACGCATGCTCTCACGTAAATTTCGTTCACGATTACCTATGTTGACATTTTGTCTAAACTGTCAAACATCAACACGATCAAATGTTTTGAACTTACACATTTTTTCTCACATTTATGTTGACATTTTGTCTAAACTGACAAACGTCAACAAAATCAAGAGTTTTGAACTTACACAATAGATTTCTTGGACGCTATTGGTTTCTTGGAAGCTATGTGCCATTTCCAGTTGGGAGGGTATTTTTATTTCTATTTGTGCTATCTGCAAATTTCAAGCAAAACAAAAGTGGGTTCTCTATCTAATTCAAGCTGTGCTTGCAAATATTTGTCATATGCATCATTAGGTACCATAGTCCCCGTTAATTGATGCATTTTCCAGTCAAAATTCCTAGGAAAACTTTGACATTTCACAACCCTCCTCTATTCAGTTGACCGGCTTTTTTCATGAATGTCCGAGTATTTTATTTTGTGCTGCTCATAAATTTTCGTTCTTACTATGTTCGTTATTGAAAAACTAGCGCAGAAACGGTATCCGTTCTTATTCGGTATTCCAGGCACCTTATAAGGTCGATCCTCGGAACAAATGACGTCACGCGGAATCTTCTCACCCGTTTTACTGCCTAATGACAATTTTGAGCTGAAAATTAGTTTTTCATCAAGTTGGCTGAATCCGAATTTGAAGTTGAAAATGCAAATGACACACCGGAATACCACATTACGCATATTCACAAAAACATACCGCCCCATTTATGCACTTGCCAACATGGCTGAAAATCAGTTTTCTGAAATTGGACTTTTTTTGGGACACATCATGTCTACTTTAGAGATTAGTGAATAGTCGTCTGAATGTGGTTGGTGCACCCTAGTCCTATCTTTTTAGCTTCATTGCAGTGAAACTACGACTCAGCTGCTTGAACAAACAATGCTGTATGTATATTGTTATACCTACTTTCAATATATCTTAATCGAATGGCAACGTTAATAAATTAAAATTGGAATGCAATAATTTATTGAAATAAATTGATGGTGACTTCCAATAATAAAAACATATTTTTGAATTATAAAAATAAGAAATTTTTGAAACTTTCAATTTACGACCCCTCCAAAAACACAAATGGATTTGGCCAGGGAAATTTCTGGCGATAACAGGGAATTTTGAAGTCTTGAATTGGCGGCCACCCTGTTAGTGTTATTATACGATATTGGTGTTATTATTATAATGGAAGGAATCACTAATTTATTCATCATCATTATATATAAAATAAATGTGCATGTATTTGTATGTATGTATCATGTACATTGCAATGCATCATGTACTTAATATGCATTGTCTATTAATCAATATTCTTCGTGTTTTTCTTGAATTTGAAGAGGGTCAAGCACAAAAACATTTCTAGACAAAACAATGATTACCGCGTCGAAAAACTTTTAGGTATCTTCGTTCAAAATTACGGGCAATAAAAACTGAAAGATAAACCCCTCCCAGGAAGTTACAGGTGAACAAGAGTTATTCTTAGAACCCCATTGTCCACATTATGAAACCATTCTGAATGGCCAACTTGAAATTTCTATAAAAGCCCCACCCTTGGACACCCCAAACTTCTTCGCGGGCCCCCGATAAGCCAAAAAGGGAAGCAGTTCCTCCAGTTGTCCCTCTATTGTCCTCGGACCAACCGCAGCCCTGTTACCCGGGGTCAATACCGTGCAAAAACCCCCCGTAACGGATCCGAGTTACGAAACTTGGCAAGGTTCTGAATTTTCCCCCTCCTCCAGCTCCCAGCACCTTTTGGTTCTTTCTTTATTCGCGAGCGAATCGAATCTACATTTCTCATGGGCGGGAAGTAAGTAGAGGGTTAAGCGGGTTTTGAACGTAGCTGGCGGTCTCAGGTTGATTTCCAAATACCCTCAGTAAATGCATGCCGTGTGTTGGTCAACTCACAGTTATATGATCACCCATATGTCATGTAGCCAAACGGAGGAATTTGGAGCTGAAAATTTATTGCCATAGTGGGTTTTCGGTTGGTGGTAAATTCGATTTCGTGGTAAAAAAATAGAAAATTCCTATTTACGCTCAAACCCCATTGATTTTATTTAAGTACGTAAACGTGTTCAGTAAATTAAACAACCATTTCAGGCTGGACTTCCGTCCGGCTGTCTCTCCTGGCGTCGCGGACTTCATAAGCTGTCCTCCAAAGGGAGGATCAGAGTTTTAGACATTTTATGTCTTTACTCTGCCACATAACTCGAAAAACGTCACACGAAATCGTCACGAAAAAGGAAGTAACTACTTTCCTTACCTCCAAACTACTTCCCTTACCACCAAACTACTTCCCTTACCACCAAACTACTTCCTTTACCACAAAACTGAGCTCCCAGATCAGCTGAGTCGAAAATGGAGCTCTCAGATCAGCTGAGTCGAAAATGGAGCTCCCAGATCAGCTGAGTCGAAAATGGAGCTCTCAGATCAGCTGAGTCGAAAATGGAGCTCCCAGATCTGCTGAGTCCAAAATGGAGCTCTCAGATCAGCTGATTCGAAAATTGAGATCCCAGATCAGCTGAGTCGAATATGGAGCTCATTGAAATAATAATGCATCCAAACAAATTTGGTTGTATGGGAAACTGTTAATATAGACATAAAATGTCCCAATGTGTTGCAGACAATGTTTCGCTTTTGGCTACTCATTGTCTCGCCCCCTTGAATGGTGAGTGGATCGCTGACGGCCCGACGTGAAAATATTGAGATGTGTGGACCACACCACGCAGCCGCTCACCCATCCAAGAACTAACCGCATGCCCCTGATAGCTCAACTCCGGTGATCTCACGGGACCCGGCTTTTCCCACCTGATTTTTTTCCAGTTTTAAGTAAGTATTTCAGTGTAAAAGTTGATAGATACTTACTTGAAGAGAATAATGTGTGTTCGGCAAAAAGTCAAAACTCTTCCATGTCAGAAATTATTAAGTGAAATCATTCAAAATGTTGGAGAAATAATTGATCCCGTGAGCTTAATAGAAAATCGTCAATCGCAAGCTACTGAATCAATCATACTGGCAGCTCGTATTGTGATAGCATCATAATACGATAGCATCATTATGCTAATTGGGGAAATAGATATGCCTGAACTACCTTATTATTAGATAACGATAGGGCTTCAACAAAAAAGAGACCGTTGCAAAAATGGATGCAGCAGAAGACTTCATTATGGTACAAAGAAAGCGCGAGGCGGCTGTTGGATGTCACGGATTGACGTGAACATAGGTCAGGGACTTCCAGGTAGACTGTGTTGAACGCTGTCTCGCACAGACTAAACATCTCTTCCCGGGTTCTTTGTGGTCCAGATTTTTTCGAGCTTAGAACGCCGAAAGGAGTCTGTTCTGGAACACCAAGACATCTGCCCAGGTGATGCGATCAGCTGTCTTCGAAACGCCCCACAATCCTGGAGCTCTCGTCCCCCTCGCACGCTCGAAGATTTAGTGCTTTAGTGCTCTACTGACGATTTATGCTGCCATTATGGAGGGCTGTAACTTTTTTTCTTCGGGCGCTACTAATAATCTGAGTTTTTAGACCTCAATCAAGATGAATTTATAGTCGTTTTATTCCAAGGGTGCTACATGAGGGAGAAATGAGATATAAGAAATGCAATGCCATTCGAGATCTTTCATCCGAAAATCAAGTTCCATTCAACATCCACAGCAAACCATATTTTCCCCTCCACTTAATAACGAATCCACTCTCCAATGCAAGTGTACCTACATACCGTACACATTTGATCAAATTGAATGTTACTTAATTGGTACCTATGCTTGGCAGAATTAGGTGTATGGTCGATCTTGAGATTGGTGTACGTAGATACTACCTCATTTATATTAAATATTCATAAATTTTGGTTTAATGCTCATGTGGCGATTTTCAGTTCATACTTCGTCTATGGTTCGTCCATAAGAAGTAGATAAAGGTAGGTAAGTACATAAAATATATTAGGAAGGTACATCGTATAGGTATTTAAGAGCATAAGGCTTCCAAAATGGTGAGCACAGAATCTGTAAAACGTCACGATAACCCGATCGTCACAAGACCTGTTTTCGTTGAGTTTCGATCATCGTCGGATTCCCCCTAAGGACCTCTCACTTCCATAACCCTGATAATTCTTCAAAGAAGATAAGACGGACATTACAATCAGACTCGAAACCAATTTGAGCTCTGAAAGCAAAATGCCAGTTGAAAATTTACTCGAGAGATATTCATCACTATACCGATTAAGATAATCTTGGGCTCGCGGAAGAAATCAAGAGTGTTATTTTTCCCAAAATTGCAAAATTAGTCGACTTTGACAGGAGGTAGAGCTCCTGAACGGTTCCCCATAACTTTAATCGATTTCGGGCCGCGTGTTGCACATGTGCAGACGTGCATTTCGTGAAACCCCGATTTCGCATTATATAATAGCCCCATATCGCTCACATTTGGCTGAATTTTCTCCACACTATCCTCCCTTCAGAGCTAGATAGAGTGTAACCCCGGGGGGGGGGGGCTCTCGTCCTAAATATAGCTACCTTACTTCACATATGAAGGGTCCACGGGAAAAACGATGAGAGTCCAAAAAAGCTGATTTTCCTGAAATTGAAAAACAAACTTTCAAGACTGATAATATCAGTATGTTTACCACTAATTCAATTCCAACTACTAAAATGTTGCGGAAAAACCATGTTGCGGAAACACCAGTCGCGGAAAAAAAAGTCGCGGAAAAACCAGAATGCTGTAGAAACCTCCACATCGACCGAAAGTGGACTCTCATCGTTTTTCCCTTGGACCCTTCATATTAATTTAAATGTTCTGAGTATACCTTAATATGCATTAATTTAACTGGGCAAACTCTTGCTTAGGATCAGGTAAATTCCGCCTTCAGGCGAAATGGGGCCTTCTAAGGTCGTTCTATTCGTCGTCAACCCCAAGGAGTTTCCAACGAACAGAAAGGTAATCTGGCACGAGGTCCGACCCAAGGATGGGAAATTACTCTAGCAGAAGAATAGGTGCTACGGCTACGCTTGGTGAAGCGCAGAATCAGGTGTGATACTTGGACCGTGATCCTCTTTCCCAAGTATGCTCGAGATTTATGAATGAAAAGTCTTACTGAAACAAGGAACTTGAAGAAATATAAACCCCAAGCTGAATACCTGACCTAGAATTGGAATAGTAATTGAAAATTACTTGACTACATCTCTCTTTATTTGTCATTCATTATCATGCTGATACCGGTACCAGTTAATGTATACCTGAGTATCAGAATACTCCTGGGAAATCTGATGCGATTTTCTAAATTATTTTATTGTGTACCTTCATTTCAGCGCTGTTTGTTTCCGATAGCGGCTTCTTTAACTGGATGGTCCCGATAAGATTAGTGCCTTTTCCGTCCCCATCTATGGATGAGGTTGTGTAAATATCGGCACAAACGTTACCTTGGTAGTACAGTTATTGTAAATGATAATTTACACCTAGGAGGGGGGGGGGGGGG
>JAEMON010000010.1:18186051-18203673 GCA_030264115.1 Lygus lineolaris
TGAAACGGATTTCCTTCAAGAAAATTTTCAAAAATTTGCATTCCTAACAGTTTGAAGCCATTGCAATTGCTTCATTTTCTTCGAAGATTCGTATAGGTATTTACCCTGAACGGTAAATACCCGGGTGTTGTACAAATTTTGTAGTTGCGGAGATTTTGTGGTTTACATCAATTCGACCTTTGAATGTATAGAGTTCAAGATGAAGGAATGTAGTTTTTATCAAGAATGCTAATCTTGGGACATCCTGTTGCAATATGTACGACTCTTATCTGTTAAACGTCACCATAACTCCAGTGAATTACTGAATGAAGGTCAGTGTTTATAATTCTTGGATACCCGGACAATTTTCGGTAGGTAGTTCGTTTACCAAGGAGTGTTTATGTATGTAACGTTTTCATGTTCCTCACCATGGTAGAAGGAGGTTGAAGCTGTCGGTTCCATAATAGGTACATATGCCATGTCGTTGAAAATAAGTCAGGGTTCTGCTAAGTGTTTCAACAACCTTTCTAAATGGTTTATCTTACATAATATATAGTATTTTACCTTTTAGTTAAACCTTTTTCGCATTGATTTAAACTTATTTTTATTTTGAATTAAACCTTTTTAACTTTCATTTAAACCTTTTTTACTTTCACTTAAACCTTTTTTATTTTGAATTAAACCTTTTTTACTTCTAATTCAAACCTTTTTTACTTTCATTTAAACATGTTCTACTTTGAATTAAAAAGTTTGTAGGAAAGTAAATGTTTGAAGAAAATGAACGCATGAAAACTTTATTTACACACAAGAAAGTGACACACGAAAAACGCAGTCAATCTGGTATTGATGAAATTCGTTAGTCTCTATGTAAAGGTTGGCCGTTGACTGCAGTGGGTCATACCAAGTAGGTACATGTCTATCTCATAATTTTGTCAATCACGGGGGTAACAGAAGCATCACTTGCTGCATCACGAGGAGATTTCTGGTGACGAGGGGGTTGTACTTAAACGAGACAACGCTTGAATTCATCGCTCACACGCTGTTGGGGATTTCATGGCTTCTTCTACAATGACGATGAAGTTCCTACCACCTTATTCGCCAATGCTGAAAAGGCGTTCTCCAAGATAAAGTAGGTATACCGAAAGAGTCATCCTGAGTCGCTGAGAAGAGCATCATATTCCCCAAGTTATTGTAGCAACTGATGCTTCTGCTACCGTCTGTCCAGTCTGCTACTGCGCTTTCAATGGCCAACCTCTACATAGAGACCAACAAAGTTCATCAATACCACGTTGACTGCGTTTTTCCTGTGCCACTTTCTTGTGTGTAAATAAAGTTTTCTTCAAACATTTACTTTCCTACATGGGAATAGACAAATTTTAATTCGAAGTAAAAAAAGTTTAAATGAAAGCTAAAAAGGTTTAATTTGAAGTAAAAAAGGTTTAAATCAATGCGAAAAAGGTTTAACTTAAAGGTAAAATACTATATATCATAAATTAAGGTATAATGCTTATTTGCAAGTTAGTATAACGCATCCTAGTGTAAAACCAGACAGAGATTAATAGTTGTCGTTTTTCTAGTTGCTAACAAAACAAGCCCGTGACCTTGATCCCAGCCAAGTAGTCAATGGAGTTTGAACAGAGCAAACACAGATCGTTCATCGTCCAGGTGTCACAGGACGTGGCAGCGATATGCAGCAGCGGCCTCAGCGTCTGTGACGGAAAGATAAAGGTCAGCTTCAGAGGTGTTTTTCCGCGCACTCCAACAAAGGGTTTTCACCTCATTCACGGATTCGTATCGAGTATTTTCCGGATGTCATCCAGCATCGGGTAAAAGGACAATATTGTAAAACATCACCCCCTGCTGTTTCCTTTTGGAAACCATGGTATGAGTTTTATCTGAAAAATCTCATTGATGTTTCATGAAGAGAATGGGAGTTTTTATGAGGAAATTTGTATCTGTGAACTTATTATGATATATCTATTATACTAATTGGACGGGTACCTACCTAAGGCATCAATGCGTTATTCTGTCGTTTTTGGAATTTTTATACAATCTCCGTTTTTGGATTATTTCAATAGTATTATGTATTGCTTGGGTACATACTAAAAGCGTCTGTTTAGTGGATCTTCCTTGATTTACATTAGTTTCATTTATAGGGGACCATCCAGGGCCCAACATGGAAATCGATGAATCGACGGAGGTTTTTAGGTCGGTTGGCGAGAGTTTTTATCCGTGGAGTGGTTTGCCAGAATCTCTTCAGGGTGTGAGACCCGGCAATGCAAAGCTGGTCATGAACTACTGAATCACTGAGGCTACTTTGACGTAAGTGGTGATAGTGCTTACATCCCACAACCCAGCCTGAATCGTACTCACAGTATGAGGACTCTAGGTAACTGAAGAGTTACTGGGGACTGCTCGTATTCCCTGAAAACTTCATCGAAATCGAATGTCATTAGTGGCATTTATGAGTGTTGTTAGGATTCGGAGACACATAGACAGACTCATGCTTTGTTCTGGAAAGGAAGCTGCGAGAGGGAATTTTATTTTAGTTGAAAACATGATCCCAAAGGTCAAAGGGCTCCTTTACCCTGGTAATCTTGGAGGTAATAATATCTACTAGAGACAAAAATAACTTCACTTACACAACAATTATGAATTTAATTTAAATTAGTCACAAAGCTGTAGCTGGTAGCTTGGAAGCCTTCAATTGAGAGGGTTTGGTTTTTTGTTTCCAATGGTTTGAAGATTTCGCTTCGTCGGATCGGACAGAACCAGCCGTTCGCTCTCAATAGTGTTCTGGAAAAGGATACGACATGATCTTGTGCATTTATGACTGAATAGCATGTTTGGAAAAATTGACCAGATTAAATTAAAATAGCTAACTCAAGGAAAAGATAAGCGGAAATATGTTCAGATGAAGTTATTTCATGAACCAAAGTCGAAGTGTAGTCGATTTATATAGTACCTAGGTACGTATAGCAAGTAATATGATTTTTGTGCAGAAATAGTTTGTTTATGATATAAACAGTGAGTATATTGCAACATGTGCCTAATCGATTCCATGCTGCATTGTTTTCCAAGAACATGTATACATTAAGGGCGTCCAAAATGTTTCAAAGGTACACAGTTTATAAATCCCAGTTTAAAAGAGCTTGAGGATGAGCAGTGAAAATATTTCAGGGTGAAATGCTCGAGCCCTTCGATAGCGAAACCTGTAGGTTGCAAAGGACGGCCCCTACAGGGCAACCAACCCTCCTTCGATTCTCCCTTTATTTTTTTTAACCAACCCTTTTTTCTTCATTCTCAAAGGTCCGCCGTGAAGAATGAGAAACAGCTCGACATTAACGGCTACGCCACCGAGTCAAAACCTGTAAAGAATATCCCACGAGTTACGACTCCCTTACAACGTGACACCTCATGAAATATAAATTGTAGGTTGGACAAATCGTCTCCATCCACGTGCTCTTGAAAAAGGGCATCTTAAAGTTTGAGTAAGTATCATTTTCGTGTTTCGTAATCAAGGCACCCACCTGACATGAAAAGGGATACCTGATATTCTATAGGGACCCCAAACAGTTAAATCCTAATTTACAAATTCTTGCCCATCTCAGCGAATATCGCTACGTAGTGAGGAGTGACAGATGGATGATCCGGATCGGATTTCACGATCTAAAATTAGATTTTAACGTGTTCGATGTATAGAAATTGTCCAATTGGGGGTATTTTACTTGAGTTTTGATTTCTAAAAGAAAGTTATACTGATTTTCGGGGTGAAACACAATCATTAAATAAGCTCTAGATGGGAAAAGGGCTCCCACGGCAAAAGTGCGTTTCGAAGAAAGAGAATTTGAAGTTTTCACAACACCGTATTTTTAAATTGTATGCTGGTTTTCTCTACAAATTAGTAAAAAAAAACCTTGTCCCTTCTCTTGTCACTTGCCGTGTTTCAGGGGAAATTCTACGGCTTCGTATTTTGGCACATATTATTTCTGTCTGTACATAGGCTATTCCTTACCTATATATTTGATATTTTACCTTTGATTTGATTTGTTGATATTTTATGTAAATCGTCTACAAACTTAGATCAATAGTGTCTCTCACTATTTCAGTATCCATGCAGTGAAGCTGTCTAGTTTCAGCTCATCAACGCCTCAAACAACTGACTTCAAACGGACGTAGACAAACACCGTTGATAACAGTTCGCTAGGTAAAGGACTTTATCTGTGGCCTGGTTACCACTCAGAGTAAAGCCCTTTGTTGATGACATGCTTATCTGGCGCATCCACTATCTCCCAACCTGGTCCACGAACTAAGTCCTTTACAATACCCCGGAAACCAACAGCCTACAAAGATCATGTTTACAGGATCTTATAGTTCCTCAAACGTCGTCTTACTTCACGTAACTGCCAAATTAATTCAGAATTCGCTCCACTTCTAGTCCGAGAATACGTAGCCAATCTCAGCTACATATTGATATTCGAGATCCCTATATTTAATTAGGAGTCGATTATTTTAACATACGGGTGGTAATATAATGAAAAAGTCAAACTGTCAGATAGGTAGGTACCTACCTTCTTATTTATTGAAGATTCATATACATATATGCTCATGACCATTTTTCGGTTTTCTACGGGTGGGGAAACTAGTGTGAAGCCTCGGGCCATATGTTTTCTTTTTGTTTTCGTCCCAATTAATCAGAATCTTAGAATGGTCAGAGAATCATTAGAATGTTACGTCTTGCTATACCTACTGGGAAACGTTCTAACAACGGCAAAATAGCATGCACATCCGGTGCCTCTCATAGTATAATCACTCTCATAGTTATACACGTGCATCGTTCCGGAGAACGAAACTACACATCAAGCCATATTTTATGCAGATACGTCCAAAACGGGCCCCGTGCCATTCCTCTACTCGCCTACTACTGTCTGTCTCTTACGCCTTGGCAGATGTTTTCGCTCACCTTATGGCCCGCATGGCAAATGACCTTGCTCCGCACGCTTCGTTAATTTTTTATCCGCCAATTTATTATTCATAAATTCGTTTCGTAAATGAGCTGATGTCGAAACTGCCGAACAGTTTTTGAAGTTTTTTTTATTATCATCATTAATTGCTCTGCGGTTTTACGTAGGTGTGTCGTTACCCCTAACACCTGCCAGCTGCCTTTGAGTTGCATCTAACATTCTCTAAATCGACAAACTTTAGAAAGAGTCGACCAAATAAAATAAAATACTACAAATTATGACGAGGAGCTGACTGGTATGTGAGGTACACCGTTATCCATCGCGATCTTTAATACCTACCATTGGTAACTGAAGTGGTCTCGCTGCCTCATCGGTACCTCTTCCAGACGATTAGTTGGTTACCAGAAATGTTTCATCATTAAGTTTGTCTCTGTTTACTCTGTGATTACCAGTCACACAAACCAGATATCTGCTAGTTTGGATGATGATAATTATACCTGTATCATGATGAGTCCAACCTCGCTTGAAGAGTAAGCACCACAGTGACCTGAGGAACTGTGCGCTAACTAGAATAAACATTTTGCAGAGAGGTGCCTACGGTTTATCCCCACTTCATGTTTCATGACCTCAGTAAGTAACTAACTCGAATGTAGGTTTTTAGGTATAATTTCATACAATAAAGTTTAAGTATTTCAAATAAAAAGAAAGGTATTATAGGTACCTACCTATGCAGTTTGATTGAAATCAATATGTTGTATGAAATTATTGAGCTTCAGTACATAAAAGTGAACATTTATCTTAACCTTTGTGGGTCTGTCTGTCTTTACGTGCCTACAAAAGTAATTTGAGTATTTTTACTGTTCGTTGCGAAAACGACTTTTGTGTTGGATCTTCTTCAGATCGTCAAGTACTTGTGGATTTTCACCTGAAAGCTGGCTTAGCTATGTGCTTTGAACGCTGAATTGAATGGTGGGTAGAATCACTTCCTCACTTAAAATCATTTTACATGAACAAATAAATGAAATAGCTAGAAACCAACCGAATTAGCTGGTGAAAATGATGAATCAAAATGTAATTTTCAATCCCATTGGTAGGTCGAAAGCGCTGGAACTTGATACACAGACTAACTTATCTCCTGTTCACCCTGACACATGTTAATTTTTGGTCCACAGGTGATTCAGGAGCATAATTTCCAACACATGTGATCTGAGAGCTCAATTTTTGACGCACTTGATCGATAAGGTCAATTTCAGATTCATTGGATGTAAAGGAGCTGAGAGAAAACAAATTGCTGGAACTTGATGCTCAGCCTATTTCTGTTTTGTTCGCTCTTATAAATGTTAAATTTTGGTGCACAGCTGATTCAGGAGCATAATGTCCAACACAGCTGATCTGAGAGCTCAATTTTCGACTCAGGTGATCTATGAGCTCAGTTTCAAAATCACTCTAGCTCACTCTAGATGTATAACCTCAATTTCAGATCCATTTTATGTATACTAGCCCAATTTTCGACTCGCTGATCTATATAACCTCTATTTTGACTCGTTTTTTTTTAAGGATTTGGATGTGCCCTGACCCGAAAATTCAAATTTGTTTCAAGGAATTCACGTTAGCGAATGCTCAGCGGCAGCTTTTGATCCGAAAGGGCTGAAACTTGAAGGGGACCATCAAGGGCCAAAAGCTCACAATACCTGTAAATTTCATCAAAATTGGACCGTAAGTTTAGAAGTTTTGCCTGGGACAAGGGATTGACTGTAGATACACAGGTACACGTATAAATCCACCCACACTGACATATTAAGAGAGTTTTTGTTCTTCCCGTCATCTCCACGGGAACGAAACCGAAATGTGCAGCTGATAAGGGGAAAAACTTTTCGTTGACGAAAAGAGAATTCAAGCTCATTGGTCCGCTTCTCTTTATCAGCTACGCGTTTCGTTCTCGTTTTTTGCCTTTCGTTTTCCGTGGAGATGATCTTCCAGTCTCTCTATAAATAGCTAACTCTCTATAAATAGACACGGAGCGAAATTTGTTTTGAAATCTTTGAAATTCCGAAACTTATAATCCGAGTCTTACGAAATTTGCGTATGCTTTGTGCGGTGGACCCTCCGTTTGGAAATTTTAAATTTGGAGGAAAAAACTTTGTTGAAAGCCCGCACGAACATAAGGCTTACCTACCTTCTGTACTGAGAAGCAAAAGTGATTTTTCGAGCGAAAAATGCACGATTTTTCAATCTTTCAAATATTCAATGGGTAGGATCCTAGATTGATACGATCATAACTTGGTACAATGGGTAGAGGCAGAACTGTTTTGTGTACACTCTATGGGCTTTTCGAGTTCTTATTTATGTTACTTTCATCTTCTATGTCCGAAACTATAATATTCTCGTTGGATGGGCCAAACTGGGACATTCCAATGACATAATGAGCTTTGCTTCTTTATACAACTCATCTTTGTTGCCAAACAAAAAACTCTAATTTGGGTCAAAACCGTCGACTTTCTTGGCTTCGTCCCAACAGAGTTTGATTTGGCCGGTCATCAGAACATCAGGATGGGACCTCTCCGTCCAATGTTTTCCCTCTTTCTTAACTGGGGCGAACGGAAATAGAATGTGTCATAACGATTAAAGGCTCTAATATTTCTTGAATAGGCAGGTTAAACCTATTTATTTATGAGCTGGTCCGTTAAGGCGATTTAGAACGAGAAAGCGTCAACAGGACAATAAGAAGAATGCTCTTTTGAAAACCCATTAATGACCACCTTCTTAATAATAGCTCCGACACCCCCCTGATTACCCGTGTTTCCTGTAAATGGCTTTGTACATTAAGGAATCTTGAATACCTACGTATTTCACGTGCCAGTTGGTGATGAGTTATTATGAAAAACCCCATGAGTATGAAAAGATAAAGAGATGGGTATGAGAGATGAAAATCCTAAAAGGACAAATTATTGACTCGGAAAATGGTATTCAGAATAAAAAAAACTCACATTATCGTTATTCGTGGCGTCGTTATTATTATTGATGAGCGGTGACGGATATATGTTATGGGTTGCGGAAGAGGGGGGGGGGGGGGGGGGGGGGGGGGGGGGGGGGGGTAGATGGTTAAAAGATAATTATGTTTGGAGGGAGGATTACTTAGCATAATAGACCCACCCTAGTATAATAGTATCTAGTACCGACCATTTTCTGTAACTCGTAGGTTGCAAAATCGAAATTACGAATTTTCTGTGTACCTATATGTAAATACCTAACAAACTACCTACATTTTGATCAAATTTGAAAAAAATCGGTGATGAATGGACTCGACATTTCATGATTAAAAAAATTCATCCTGACGGGTTTTTCTTCCTCACTACCGAAGGTAGGGAAGCTATGCATTCGTTCAAGAAATAAAAAAATATTTTGACCTCCAAAATCAAAATTTCCACTTGCTTTTCAGAGCTTTTTGAACAATTTATGTACCTTGTCTGTAGCCTTGTCCCAGGCAAAACTATATGAAGTTATGGTCCGAATTTGATGAAATTTTCAGGGATTGTGCGTTTTAGCCCTATAGCAGTCCCCTATCAATTCAACTCCATACCGGACCACTAGTAGCGTGAGCGCATGCGCAAAATGTGAATTTCCTGAAACCCGAGTATCTTAGTTCCTAGTAGACCTATTTCGCTCAAATTTGGCGGGTAGTTGGGGGCTGACTCCAAGACAATCACCTATGTATTTCAAAGCGATTGAATCAGTAGTAGCTACTGCGCAAGCGCAAACTTTAAATTTGTTGTCGTGGGCATATAGCTCCAATTACGACCCTATTAGGGCCCTAGATGGTCCCCTATGAATTTCATCTCGCATGCCTGAACGTGAATTTCCTAACACTACGATTTATCAGTCCCTACTGGACCGATTTCGCTCAAATTCTGAGTGTAGTTCAGGGCTGACTCCAAGACAATCACCTATGAATTTTGCCACAGTTTTATGAGTGATGGCTAGTGCGCTTGCTCAAACTTTAAATGTATTGTCATAGGCACTGACTTATTATTTACGTCCATGTCACATAAGTGAAGAAGCTATACTGCCCACCCATGTTGGCAGAAGTTTTTTGCTTTTTGAGATTCTGAGCATTCTTAGCCACCTCGGTCTGTATCTCGGTCTGTCTGTGGACAATCCCCTGTCTCGAGCAAAACCATATTAAATAATCGTCTCAGTTTATGAAATTTCCGGGGTTTGTGGGCGCTGCTTCTAAACGGTTCGCTATGGGTCCCAGCGTCTATTAGGTACGTGCACACGCCAAATGTGAATTTCCTTACAAACCAATTTTCCATGATGTAATGAGCCAATTTTGTTCATATTTGGAGGATAGTTGGGGGCTGGCCTAAAATGATCATCTACATGAATTTCATCAGGATTGGATCAGTTTGCAAGCGCCAACTTGCTGTTATGTACAAGCAAATAAACGAAAACAAAACTCCGAAACTATTCGACCAATTTTGATAGAATATTCAGGGATTATGCAGGTTACTCAGTTCCTCATGAATTGTATAGCCATCGGATCAGTGATGATAGCTGCACAATCCACATACAAGAAAGTTAGCACTTACCTGCTAACGCCAATTCCTCAGAACCTTTCTTCCCAAATTTGCTCTAAAGTTGGAGGCAGTTGGCTGCTTGCTCCTGGATGATTTCCCATGAATACCCGCGATTTTTTTTTTTTTTTTTTTTTTTTTTATGATGTAGGTAATTGACTTGGGCATTGTTGGGAATTTTGGTTGTTGAATTATAAGTCTGGAAACTTCATTCGAACAACTCCCAACCCATGCCTCTCCTATTTCATCATAACAATGTTTTTTTTTCCTGCCTGACTTTAATTTCTAACACACTTATAATATTTGGATATAATCCAAATAATTTCAAAATTAGGTGGCCTATATGTAGAATATAATTGTTCTTACACCAGGAATTCGATCAAAAAACACAATATTTGAAGAAAAGAGTAAAACGTAATTTTATTTGGAGCTTCTAGGAGAAGGGAGGTTTTTAACTAGACTGCCTGCTTGTTCGGATGCTCTGTGTTTTTACCTGAAGGGCCTTAGGTGGGGGAAGGGAAAGGAATTCGGCTGACGTTGGTCAGGGGTACCAATACCCTTTTCCAACACTAATGAAAACTCAACTTCGAATCCTTCTGCAAGCGTTTCATCTTGAATGTCAAAATAAGTAATTCATAATGCGAGTTATTTGAAATTGAAAGTACTGAAGTACTAACGCTTGCTCACCGACAATAGGTATTGTTGATCTTCTGTTTCTGTCTACTTTGGGGAGTCATGTTACGCCAATAATGAGTTACATCTGGAAACTCTGTTTTAAAATCCATCCGGCGGCGTAGTATTTCAAAATTAAGTTTGAACTTTCCTGGAGGTAATGGAGTAAAAGAAAAATCGAATTTTCAATTCACTACTTCGTTCGGATATGATATAATCTAATCATGCCGCTTCTGCCTTTCGAGCCCGAGAGTCGACATCGAGGAAATTTAATTAGTACCTCCGAGAGGACGTTGAGGTAATGTGGCTCACCTATAGATAGTTGTTATACAAAAGGAGGGAATAGAAAAAAGCGAGGGAGGGCAGACTCGGCGCAGTACGCATGCGCAAGCCAGCTCACTATACCTCGGCTTCTAGCCCAAACAGAGGGGCCCGGCAGTACACGATGTGTCCGCGGCGGTTATCAACTCGCGTCGCTCTCTGAAAACGCGCCGTTCGAATTTATTTTTCGGAAATTCGTAATTTTCGTCACCCAGTGGCGAGTGACAAACCTGCTCGGTTTAACCTTTTGTAGCTCGGTTGTGTGATGCTGGCAGTGAGTCAGGCCATGAAGTGGTTCACTCCGGAAAAGAAGTCCCACGGGGGTCCTTCAGAGTCGCTCCTGAGGAGTCTGAAACGCCGGTCTCTTCGGCTCAGAAGGACCAAACACCCAGCAGCTGCCCAACTCCTCGAAAAACGAAAATCTGGTAAGAAATCTCATCCTTTCGGTGTGTCAAAATGGGATCAAATTCCAACACCATACCTAATTATTGTGGTACCTATACATATAACCCTCCCTCAAGTTCATTCGAGACGTTCATCCCTCGTGTAGCTCGAACTCTCTAACTTAATTTATAAAAAGTCTTCAGAATTCCCATTCTATAATTTGTTAGTATACCGGAGGTCATATCCTAAAGTAAATACAACCCTTTCTATATAGAAGCCCTGAAACGGAAATCGATTCGACACCCATACACAGCATCAACCACCTGTTGCAAAACTCTTGGAAGTTTCTTTGGAAATGCTCACGTGAGACTTGTGCAGAGCAGTGAAATCGATGCAGCCATGAAATAAAGACCGTCATAAGTTTTAGGAAAATCTTCTCTCCGCGAGTAACTGAAATCTGGTAGGTAAGGTGCCTTGCGCAAAATTTGATGGAACTTATGGAATCGTAAATTATCACGAATATTATAATAATTGATCTCGCTTTGGTTGTTAATAAAATAACTGAACGATCTGCATCAGAACTCGTCAGTGTCTTCAGAGTTCGCTGTCCATGGGTTGCTTCTACCAATATACCTTCCACCAGAAACCCTGAAAACGGAAATTGATTCGACACCCATGAATGCCAAGCTATCTGCGTTGCTAAATCTCTCTAAAAAGTTTCCTCACACTATAATACCTTCAACTCAGGCTAAGGTTGTGGATTGTAAACAGTAACAGTAAATTTTACTAAAGGCCATATAACTCCATAAGGAATCCTCTCCTCGTTGCGTTGCCGTTTGAGATTTGCCAACATTTCAAGGGGAAACATTTTTTACGCGGAACAAAATTCGTTCAGAATAGTTTGAAACAATAATGCGAATTTTGACAGGGAGGATGAAATATGGTTAGGAGGAAGCAAAAATCATACTTCATCATATCATTGACTAAACTAGTTCATGACGTTTGAACACTTACAGAATGCTCAAATTTCAGCTTTCCATAGGTCTCATTCGTGCTTATAAGGAATTATGAGTACTCATCGACTGAAAAACTAAAATTATATACGTCTCTTCGGCATGGCACTTAGCTATGCGTGTAACTTTAGTACCTACGTATGGGAGCTATAAAAATATGAAATAGATTCAGACCGGTAAGACCCATGAAATTTGCATGGGTATGCAAAAACCCGCATGACTTAACGATCTTGAAGTAATGGTAAACCTCGTGCGCCGTATTAATTTCAGGCGGACAATCCTTGATGTGGTAACTATAGTGTGATTACGATCGTATAATCGACTCACTTAGCAGGAAGGTGCTGATCTACTACTAGGTACGATCTTGAACGAATGAAAGCTACAACGCGGTAAACATTTCCATTGAAATAGTCCGAAGGTAAAGAACTGTACGAGCATGCAACATTCAAGTGCGATTTCCTCTCAACCGGAAGGTCTAGGGTTAAAAGCAGTAGTAGCTTTCTCCCTGTCATGTCGAAACTATTCAAAAAGTTATACTGCTTAAACCAATAATAGAAGATGGAAATTTGATCCCAGACCACTCATTTGGATTCAGACAGCGCCACTCAATACGATTGATCAAGTTCATCAAATCACTCAACATTATAGAAAATGCAGAAAAAAGAAGAAAAAAATGTGCCAAGATTTCCTCAGATGTTGCCCAGGCCTTCGACAAGGTTTGGCATGAGGGAATTGAGTTTGAACTGCACAGTAGTCGGTTTGGGAGGAATCAAAAGTCAGGATCCGACCAGTTGCACTCAACAAAGGCATATGGTTCAACATGGTTCAATTGTTTGCAAATCGTCACTCTGACAATGCGTCACACAAACACTCTAGTTTGAATACATAATTAGTAGCTGGCATATAGGTGGGTAGAATTCGCAAAAAAAGAGAAGTCATACAAGGTCTGTCGTCTGAGTTAACTCGATGCAAAAATAAAAATTCTCGCCACAACTGGCTTTTCAACGGGGTGAATAATCTGTCCGTTGAAGTGAAATTCGCATAATCTGTAACATCAGCTCCGGTTTGGCACGAAACCTCAATATTAGTCACTAACTAATGCGAAACGGCGCGCCGTTTTCTAGGAAGAAAAACTGTTATTTCGGTCATGAGGGAGGGCGTTCAACAGACCGTTGACTTTTGCAATGAAGTTGTTGGGATCTTGGAGCGTTTGGGCTGCGGGTCGTGATGCAACATGCTCCTCAGAGTTCACTTTCACCTCTTACTTTTATTTTAGTAACCACAACTCGGTTCTATTACGCATGTAGTTATGGATAATGTCAACAACATGCTGAACGGGAAGGTTTTAATTATGTCCGTATTTAAAGGAACAACGCTCAGCTATTATAGTGTACAAAGATAACGATCATCAGAACGTCAGTCAAGTGGTAAAGCCTCCTTACATAGATTAATATGGAATATTTATTATTATATAATATGTACGTGCTCCCTGTACGTTCCAACCTGCATGGTATATTAACATTTCGTTGAAATTGGATGAAGTCAAGTGGATAGCAAATTATATTTGCGCATACGCAGTGGCTTCCGCTGATCTGATCGCATTGGGATCTACTGAGACCTCCAAATTTCATCGAAATCGTAGCAGTTGGTCGAGAGAAGTAAGAGAGAGAATCCATTTTGGCGCAGTGGCTGCCATTGGTCAGATGGTGATTTATTTGAGATTCACACGGGCAAGCCCGGGGTTGAATCATCAATCCAGTTACAGTTAGAATGGATATAAATATGGTTATTACATATTTATTGAAGAAAAATAAAATAAAGTCACAAAAACTACTCAAACAAAACTCGAAAACACTTGAATACTCTTCATCTTATTTCGTATGTATTCCTTTCTTCATCTTCTTGAATACTCTCCTTCTTCTTCTTCTTACAACAATACTCTTCTTTTATATGAACATAGCAGATGGCAAATTATCAATGGATTGTTGAAGGAACGAAATTAACAGGTTAATTATCGAGCGAGCGGAACGGAATTTTCTGTTTCATAAAGTGATGAAGTTCATAGGCGACCCCTGAGGACTAACCCTCCCGATCCCAGAAAATTGCACCAAAATTGGTCGAATAGTTTTAGAGTTTAGCCTGTGAAGCGAATTTCAAGTAATTTCGACATTGGCTATTACTGATCCAATGGCGATGATATTTATAAAACCCTTGGCTATTACTGATCCAATGGCGATGATATTTATAAAACCCTTCAAATTTGAGCGTATTGGGGCTCTTCTAGGTCTATGAAGCATCGATGTTTAGCGGAATTAGCTCTGGCGCAGACGTTACCATTGATCCGGCGGCGATGAGATTCATATGGGCCAAACCCCAAAATCCCTGAAAATTTCATAATTATGGGTAGTTAGGTATGGATAGTAGTAGCATAGTTTGCCGGGGACCAAGTATTGATTGAGAGACTGACAGACGACGAACACGCAGAACCAAGTTTGTTCAGGAAGATTTGTAACGCAAACCGCAAGTGGAAATGTTGATTTTGGATATATAAGAATAAAGCTCCGAAAATTCTCACATCAAACCAGCTGAAAATCAGGCAATCAATGCAATTTCAAGACCGGGAAGCAAACATCGATCGTTTTGCTTCTCTTGTGGAAAATTATTTAATTATTTAGGATTACTTTCATTATTAAGTATTAGGTTTTCAGTGGAAGAGGCATTGCAAATCAGGGACACCGCGGCATAAGGATGGTTTCACAGTCCGACATCTGTTGTATTCTTTTAATTGTTTTACTTCTTTTAATTGTCTTACTTTTTATTCTTTTACTTCCTCTCTCAGTTTGCCACGAATATTTTCGGTGCTCCCACAACTCACTTCTTTGAATCGATCTTCTTTAGATCGATGACAAGACTCTAGTACCCCATGAATTCTGCGGGACGAGTTGTTCAGTTAACTTGACTACATTAACACCTACTTCAGTGATATCGAGTGTGACTTTTCGGGCAGCTTGTCATATAAATTAGATTGTTATGCTGAAATATATATTCGGGATAAAAGGTGTAGAACTAAAGTAGAGTCATCACTCTATACTCATCTCCTGCAGATTTTCAAGTATAGGAGATAGGAGGTCTAATTTATGCGTTCATCTCATACTAAGCATCACTCGGTCATCACCCAACTATAGAGAATGCACACATGACCCATATTTGGTTAATTAAAAAAGTCTGCGAAGTGTGTTGGGCACATAGCTTCATCGTATCCAATAACTTGAATAGAAAAAGTTCACGATCATATTAATGTTGATGTACCAACAAAAACGAATTTTTGTTATTGAAGCTAAATTAGGCAAAATGAGGTTTTTTTCAGATTGTGCCTGCGTAGGCTCGCTCTACCATTGGTCCGATGGCTATGATCTTCATTGGGGACTATCCAGGGCATAACCAACACGATCCCTAAAAATTTCATTGAAATCGGATACAAATTGTGGGTTGAGCATGCTTGTTGCCGCATTCGAGGTCACTCACAGACCAACAGACACAGAGCCAAATTAAAGTAGGGAGGTCCTAAATGTTAAATGCAAGTGGGCGGAGATTTTGATTCTAGGAAACAAATTTTCAGGCACCTAATGTGACAATATAGCTTCCACTATGCGTGGTAGGCTAGGAAGCGAAGAAGAAAATATTAATTATTGGTAAAATCCACTTTCCGGATCTCACTGAAAAACCCCTACTTAAATGGCAAGAGTAGGTACCCATAGGCGGTTTTACTCAGCGTTTTGTCAGATGATTCCTGTAGCCGCTTTGGGCGATTAAACGTGAACGAAACATGGGAATATGGACACACATGAGAGGCATTTTTACTGCGTCAATCCCAGGTAAAGCCCCTTTCATCCCTGAAATGCTGATAACAGATCAGCACTATCGCCCACGCAAGCCGAAACTGAAGTGTTGATAAACTATCTCGACACGCTATATTTATTTGTTTACTCGAGCCTCCCGCTCATTTTTTCCGTGGTGCTCAGAACAAAATGCCTGCCTGTTGTTTTGTTAGTTGCCAGATTTCCGGTATATTTTCGGATTCGAGGGCTCAGCCGGTACTTTGCCAAAATTTAAGTCAAAGGTCTCCAAGACAGTATAGTCGACGAGCTCTGATGTCGTCTTACAATCCGATTATCTTCATATTATTAATAATGCGGATTATATAATTATTATTAATATTGCCTCTCGGTCTCTCTCTTTGTATTTTGCTTCAATCACGATAAAGTATAGTCACTATGATGTTGCTATATTTGGTGGATGAATGTTCCTGTCGTAAACCTTCATCCTACTTCGAGAAAATCAGACTTCCTTTAGTGATGATGGTAATTGTGCAAACACGCTCGTAAATAGGGAGAGTTCGTACAATTCTACATATTTTCTTTCCTACGATGGAAATTGACGTCATGCGCAGGATCCAGCGAAAAGAACGTACTATACATATATCACGAATCCAACGATACCTTTCAGAACGATTTCTTTGGGTTGAGTCGTTCAAGGAGTTATGCACGGAAATACGCCCTGGGTAATATCGACCTCATCCGCTATCCGAATCTGCCAAAACGGATATTCACGCCCCTAAACATTGCTACTTGGACCGCTCAACCCTCAGAAATTGTTCTGGAATCACGAAATCCGCCATTTCGACGGATCCCATTCGGTCAAAATTTACTGTGTAGAGTGGTACGAACTGTATCTATTTACGAACGTGTTAATATAGGAAAAGAGAAAACTCAATCGATCTCTGTTACTAAGGATGTCCCATTTTTTCTATGAACGAAAAGGGTTTAAGGCATCTACGAAAGCCCGGATAAAACACATTGGAACACAAACCATTTTGGAAACAAAAATTAACCGACATCGGTGTGTAGCTATTCGATCGTAATTGAAGAACAATCAACAAAGAGACAGACATTACTAGTATTTATATGTATTCATATGGACTAGATACTATAACAGTAAACGTTATGAGAGCTCGTCGACACTGTCTATGGGAGGTTCGTTATCCCAATCGCAGCAACAAAATAATGGCGAATTATCGATCGTTACACGGTAAATTTATATAACGAAATCCATGGCTTCAACGGGAGTCTATTTATTAATTTATTACAGCACGTTCTCCACCCTAGAGCATGGAGGAGATCCTTTCTGTCTTATCTTCTTGTCACCTGTCGCTCATCATCCTCTTGATTACCACTATCCACTCCCGTGGAGTCTGAAATCTCTAGTCCGTCTGCCTTCGTGGGACCGTTGCCTCGCTTTGAAGTATCATGACGTCTGGGAACGGCCCCATTCTTGTTCATTTGACGAGTGAAAGTGAATCCAAACTATTTTCCCAACGTTATCGACCAGTCGGGAAGAACCGAATAAGAAACCTACTGGGAAAATCCAATGAGCCATTTTTGAGTAATCCAAACGTACTCTTATATGCGTATATGACCTTGCCCCAAAAAAAAAGGATTTTACTTGAATTCGAAACACGAATCACTCATTTGGATTACTTACAAAGCGAATTTTCGATGAAAATCAAGCTATTGCAATGGCTTCAAAATTTTAGTAATGCAAATTTTGAAAATTTACTTCATGGAAATCCGTTTCAGATCATTTTAAAACAATTCCTGAAAGGTAACACTTTTTCATGTACTCGTATATAAATATGTCACTCCAGACGATATCTGA
>JAEMON010000010.1:18214060-18224502 GCA_030264115.1 Lygus lineolaris
GCTCATCAACTCATGCTGCATGAATGGGACTTTTTTCCTGTTCATCCTGACAGTAACGTCTGTAATTTTCAGATATGAATTATTGATGACTGGTTCATAGCTATTAAATTAATCCCGTAAAATTGTATTTCCTAAATTTCTAGTAATGAAATTGAGACGAGAGTTAGTCAGCCGTTTCAAACTGGGGCTTGAAGTGCAGCTGTCCGCTACTGCAGGTGTGTTCGGAAGTATCGGTTGAAATCTCTTGAGAACCAGGATTTGTTCCGATCCTCTCACTTCCTTACCAGGCGAGGTTGCCCCATATGTCGCAAACTGACGTATCGTAGTTATATTTTTTCTGTACCAACAGAAATCGATGACTTGTAAATCTGTTCTGTAAATGTGAGAAAATATGAATCATAGAATGATACCGTTGACTTTCCAATCATTATTGGAATGATGAAATGCATTTAAGATTTCTTGAGAGCGTCTCATCAAATATGCTCTACATCGAGCAAGGCCTCAATGAAGACAAAATCACAGTTTGCAGCAAGATTACACTGTTGCAGACCTCCTAGGACCATTGGTATAGCTTTTGTACTGTTTTGAGGTGTTTCGAACAATGCAGCAGCCATGAAAACGTCCCGTCCAACATGCATTACAAATAATTCAGGAAGCTCGGAATTATTTAAAATCGATCGCGGAATAGTGCCCAAACTGCCTCTAATATGTTGACGGAAACATGGAACGGAAAAGAAGTTCGAGGTCATGGTCGTCTCCGCACCGCTCGATTCGGAACCAATTTGACACGTGCCTTCTCTTCTTCCACGGATTTTATCTCGATTTCGTATACCTAGCTTAATATTTCCTCAGGCGCCTTTATGGTTCACAGTTCAATAGCCTATTTCAAAATTAAAGATTATCCGTGAAAAATCATCAAAGTTGAGCGTATAGTAAAATGTTGTCGAGGTTGGGAGTGGGTTTGTTTGGCTGGTCACCATACCGCCTCCAGCGCAGGCGCCGCCCCCGGGCGCCGGCCCTTCATCTCCCGCGTAGTACTAGTGTTCGTTTTACCGCCAAGCTTGCTCGTTCCGTCCTTCTCACAACCATTTCGTACTATTTACAAGATTTAAAATAAATCAATCATCTAAACCGTTTACCAATAAATCATCGGTGCAAAGGGACTGTAGGAGGCTTTAATCAACCAGCTCCATCAAAACAGGTATACTGTAATCAACAATATTTGTGCACTTTTACTTTTATGGATCATACGGTAAAATGTCAATTTTTGCGAATTCTTTGAGAAAATAAAGAAGTATGTAACTTGCTCAGTTAGTTTCGTACATTGTTTTCATTAAGTACATATATAGGTATTACCGATATAGGTACATTATTTCAATGTTATAGAGACTCTTACATAGATTTCGGGGTATCGCGAATCTCTTCGGTATTTATGTGGTTCAAGTCTGTGGTTGTTATTGTGAGCTCCATCTCCATACCGCAGTATTTGTACACTATGATTTCACCTAAGATCGAAGGTACTGGTCGCTAGTGCCTTCAATATTGTCTTCAACTTAAGTAACGAAGAGAAAAATGCAAGACATTTGTGGATTGAATTGAGAGAATGCGGAAAATTTGTGATCGCAATAATAATGAATCCGTAGGTATTAGGCGACCTTAATCTATAATTTTCCTTAAAATTTCGCATCACTCATGCTTTTTTTGATTTTTTTATTGTTTTTTCTGTGCCTATCTACCTATTGAAATTGCTCCAATAGCATTGAATCTTGGTAGAAATATAGTGGTCTTCTCTTCACGAATAAAATCGGCTGTCTGTCTTCTCGGCCCACCATCGGCTACTATTTGCTAACGGATCAGTTTATTCTGGATCGCAATCTGGACCACAGGTACAACTCTCAAACCCTAATTAGCCAAACCGCGAATCGAGTGTCGGTATTTGGGCAAACACGCCTTCATTAGAAACTATTGGATATCATTGACGAATAAACCTCCCTATTGTACCTAAAATTTGTCGAGAACCTAGAGCGGCCGGTTAGAGCCGATTGTATTACGTTCAGTCTACTGAGGCTCAATCGAAGGGTCGTCCTCAAGTTGTTGTTAGGTATACCAAATATATTTTAGGTGTTTTGTGCCTTTCGCTTCATTTTAACTGTTCCTTGACCTTTGAAATGAACTCCTAATGAACTTCATATTTGAAAATGCAAAGTAGTAGTTGTTGGGACTCAACACGGTTGGTATGTTAGTTGTTATTTCAAATAGGGCTTTCCCATACCTCACCCTTGTGTTGATTCGTGCCTGGTACTGACAGTTCGCAATGCACAACTATGCTGAAGAACACACCTGCATCCCTGTTATAAAATCAATCCCACAAGAAATACCTATACGCATCATGACTACCTGAAAAGTCGTATGTTTTGTAGAAAATAATGATACCTACTAACTATTCGAATGATATCATTGGGCCCTGAAGTAGACACCTAACTTACTGCGACTCCAGTCCTGTGACTTCAAGTTTATATTTATCTGTTGCGAGACCATCTGAAATGACCTAACCAGCTCAGTACATGGAAATTGCTTTGATAATGGACGAATGCGCTTCAGAATCATAGCAAAAGGTCAACTTGGGGGAACTCAGTTCCTCGCTTCCATCGAAAACACTTGGGGAGAAGTGGAGATTCTCATTATACTGTATTCCTACGTTTTGAGGTTCAAAGGGATTACAAACAATATTTTGTAGTTTATAGCGCCAAATTACCTATATATTACAGCTCTTGTTATTTAGGTATGGTACCAAATCAACAACAATCGAAAATCGTGACCAAGTACACGATTATTCCGGGAAATCAGTTAAAAAAATAAATTCTTTATACTTAACACATCATCTTTGGAGAGAAAAGGCATTCATTGCTGTGGTTTCGTTATAGTAAAAGTGGGATTTATATTTTAAAACGAAAGAAAAAAAGAATTTGTATCTGAATGTGAAAATTAGGACTTACCAATTAGTTGTCCGAGGTTTTATTTAATTAGATTCAAAATTATTATGATGAGCGAGGAAAGGGATAGTTAAATTTTGTTTGAAGCTGTTCAATACTGAGCCTTGTGAGTTTCGCTTCCACAGTTTCATAATGTTTGCGCAATTTAGGTTGTAAAACCTGTTCAAAATTCGCTGTAATCCTAGTGTCAATAATTTTTCTTACACAATTTCCGTCAATCCCTCTTCGAAGGTCTCCAACAGAGTAGTGTAAGTTAAGGTATATAATTTACTAAAGTTCCTTGGCTATCTACCTAATTCGAAACTCGATCTACTGCATACAGGGTGGTTCACGGGAATGAACCCAAAAATGGATATAACTCAAAATGTATTAGACGTACAAACCTTATATTTACATTTTGGGGGGAAATTAGTACCGTTTTAAGTTTTAAAAATTACATCAACCATATGGCGTCCATCTTGTTCATATTACGAAGCAACCCTTTGGAGAAAGTTTTGGTGGACACACTGTAGCCATCGATGATTGACTCAATTTCGGTCGCTATCCCAGCCTTAAATTCGTCCAAGGTTTGGGGTTTTGAGGCATTCATATGCGACTCTATAGGCATCCCCAAAGGAAGAAGGCACACGACTTCAAGTCAGGAGATCTAGGGCGCCAGTGAACGTCCTCAACAACGTGATACGACGATGGAGGTGTGAGGAGGGACAGTACGTAATCAACACGTTTTAACTATTACACAACTGCCTACGTATAGGGATGGAAATTCAACTTTGATTGTGCGTCGAACTGAACTGCGATTAATTTGCAGGGCCTAGGCTTGTTGGCGCTGGGAAGGGAACTTTCTGGGACTCTGGAGAGCAGCTCTCTACGTTCTATGGGGTTTTTATCATCTTTAGAAGGCCTGATGGGTTTTCTTCCAAAGTTTCCTGTTGTTAAAAAAACAGTAACCCATCCCATTATTGTTTTCCAATTGGGAACATCACCACTTCTGATGTTGAAGTGAATCCTGAATGCACGCTGCACCGAAACAACCGATAAATCAGTTGATAAATCGGATAAATAAAAAAAAATAAATTTATGTTTGTTTCTAACAAGCGCATCCTAGGCGAACATGCAGTGACCCAAACCCCACCGTTCTACGACGATTACTAAATGGCACAATCAGACGGTTCGAATGAGACCTTTTCTGAACCCCTACTACCATCCTGAGCCAAGATAGGGCCACCTACTGTTGGGTCTATTCCCGTGAACCACCCTGTATACTGCAAATATGAAACTATAATCTATAGCCAGTAATGTTCTATTGAATAAATAACATTAAAAACAAAATATTAATGAAAAATGCAATAATATAAAATTAATAATAAATGCACAATGATTTTTCTTACGAAATTCCCGTCGATTACTCTTTTTATTCAATACTCAACCTACTTATATAAATAGATATACAAGGTAATAAAAGGTATGTACTCGTGCGATGGTTGTCGAAACTACAGTATTGGCCTCACACCGTATGTAATATGAAGGTGTTACACGGAGAGGGAGACCGACTTCCCGGTTAATCTTACCTTGACCTAGCTTAATAGGTTAATGTGTTTGTTAACAACAATCTTCGCTCCATGTATGCTCCGTACCAGAATCTCAATTATCTAACGTTTAACAATACCTAACTGGCCTGAATGGGATGTTAAAGGAGATTTCCGACGGTTATCTAGGTGCCCACTAACTATTGGGGCATGGATGCAAGAAGATTTTGTTTAAACTAAATTTAGTAATTTTACTAACTTTAGTAAAGTTACATTTCGTTTTGCTGATGGTCTATGATAAAATAATAATTATACCTACATATTATAACATTTTGAGCCAAAGAATACACTCCTGAAATTTATACTCCTGGTATAAAAGACTAGAAAACCTAATCTAGTCTCTTCACTCCTGTCCTGGTGTCTACCATCTTTGCTGAGAGACATTTGTGTCGGCGATATCCTTCACTCTTTAATCGCGAGAATAAAAGAAACCGTTTCATCTAAACCTTAATCTTGCGAGATTAAAGTTCCAAATTTCGTACTTTTGCGTTTTTTAGTGGACTCATGACAGTTTTCACGACCACTTGGCATTATTATTTGTCTATCAGCGAATTTTCGAAGAAGTTCAAGGAGGAACGATCTACAAAATTCCGAAATATAATGTCAATATGTCATTAATGTAGCAAGCCAGAAGTCATTATTTCATATTTCTGTGTCTAAAAATTCGTTCGTCGCCACTCAAAAGAATGCTCAGATTTAAGCTCTTTGAGAATTTGATCATTTAGTTTGACCGACTTGAAAAAAAAGAAGGAAATCTCTCTATGTGTGTAAAGGGACTTTTTTTTAGATTTGTTCATGCCGCATTTCTTAATTAGCGAATTTTCGAAGAAAATTATTATTATATTTAAGAAGTTATTGAAATGGCTTCAAAATTTAAATTGGTACCTACCTAATGCAAAATTTACAAAAAATTCCTCCATGGAAATCCGATCCAGGCCATTCAGGTCAAAATGAAAATAATATCGAAAGAAAGTATGAGTTCGTTGGTCAGAATTTCCGGAGTACTCCAAGGGGTCTAAATGTGAAAATTTAGAGTCAAAAATCGCTTAAAAAAAGAAAAAGCGTGTTTTTTGAGGTTTTTGGTGTAAAATACCATCTTGAACTTAGGATCATAACATAATGGTATTTTCGGAATCAGCGTGAAATTTCCTATAAGAATCACCCACCAAATCGGTTAAAATTATTCTTAGTAAATTCGCTCATCAACTCATACTGCATGAATGGAACGTGTTTGACCTGTTTCTTTTCGCAATGTGTTCTCATTAATAGAGGTACCTACTGCACGACTGTAACATTTTAAAATTAATATTAAAGTTTACTGTTAGGATAGGGGGGAAAACTGTTAGTTTGGAAGTTGGTATCTTTGTGAGCAAATAATGTAGGTAGGTACAGGCCTTCTTTCAGCAGAGGTTCATCTAACTCTGATGTCAACTTGAAAATCGAGTTTCCATCTCATGCCTCCATTCGTTCCAACTCTCTGTCCTCACGCTGTCAGTTACTTGTGTGGGCCGTGAAAAATAAAAAAATGAGAGAATCCCAATAGATAAGGTAAAACTTGAAAAACCACCTGGACATGGTCGTCCTAGATAGCGCGGCGTTCGATAATGGTGCCCCTGCAGTACCCCTCGGCCCTTCGCCCACCCGCTCGTCTTGAACTGCGGCCTTCAAACGCTCAGAGGTTCAGACGCTCCACCGTCTGCCCACAGTGTGTCTTTAGTGTCTTAAATTATTTCCTCTTTATAAGTAAATAAAGTAAAATAAAAATAAATAAAATAAAATCCTCTTTATATATTAATAAATTTGGTAGGCAGGTACCTACTTGACGGGACAAAATGTGAGTTGAAATCCTCAAGCTATGTGCAGCACATAAATATATACCACACTACTTAAACACAATAACATACATCTACAATGATACCATATTTTTAAAATCCATCTAGTTGGATAAGTCCCATACCCAACCAAAAAAAGTCTGCCAAGTGCATTACATAGTACTAACTTAACATTTCTCTCAACGCATTGAGTAGGCGTACCTACCTATATATATAATTCTTATGTGATGCTTGTCAGAGGACTCCTGGGCCCTGCGTGGCCTATTTATGTATGGATATGATACATTATTATAGTGTTTTGCGTTACTGGGATACCAGGTTCTCGCATGCGTTTGGCTCTAGCTGATCTGATCGCACCAGCATCTAGGACTAGCTCTCCGAATACCCTCAAAATTTTGGCGAAATCGGAGCATAAATCTTCATGGTTATTAGATTGTGATCTTATTCACGTCTGCCCAAGCGCAGTGGCTGCCATTGGTCTGGTTGCGTTGAAATTCGTAGTGGATCGTCTAGGCGGGGGCGTCTAGGGGCTATCCCTGAAAATGTCATCAACATTATTAGAATGTCGGAGTGTCTCCTGTGACAACAGATTTAACGATTTTTCGCGTGTTCAATTTCCCATTGGGGTCTGCGCATGATTTTGTTATACAATTTTTATTGAAAGGGAATCGATTCAAAATGGCCAAAGTGGGGTTATTTCATAATTATATGGTCTCCCTATTTTTTTTATCGACGAAGAGAGATATGTGAACTTGAAGAAATGCGCGCGGAAATGGAGCGCGCTGATTGGTCGAAGCGCATCCATGCGGAGAATGTCGGAACCATCGGAACGGTTTTTAAAGGGACAGCAGGGGGCGGTGACGTACGTACCTCTGGAGGTACCTACGTCAACCCCCCCCCCCCCCCCGCGAAATTCAAAACATTCCATTTTAACGTTACGATTTCTGCTCCCACATGGAGTTTGTTGTCCTGATAAATAGTGTTTACTAGTCATGGCAACTCAAATAACATAATTAATGGGTTTTTTCCAATTTTAATTTCTCATGCGCAGACCCCATTATATTAGGTACTGATCCTATCGCGATGAAAATCAAATAATCTTGGAGCCAGTCCCCAACTACCCTCGAAATGCCAGAGCAATCGTGCCTGTAGTTTGCGAGAAGTCGGTGTTTTGGTAAATTCACTCCTGACCATGCCCAGATACTACCACTGAAAAACCGTCTAGAGACTAACCCACCTGAATATGTCGTCAAAATCCGGGATGAATCGTTAGGCTTGATTTGCCAGGGACGAGGAATCTATCCCAGATGATAGACAGACTGATCTCTCAAAACCTCCTCAAAAATCGTAAATCCCGTCTTTCATAATATGCCATTATTATCAATACCTATTTGAGTGTTCATAATCATTATCATAAATAACATTTATGTGCGGAATGAGATATTCATTATCTTGGTAAATTGAAACATAGAATGACAGGTGTCGATTAGGTGTGTCTTGTCTCGTTAGATAGAGGATTCAATGTTGTTCAAATTTGTCAAAATTCCATATGCATATTTTTTACGTGGATTCCACAGAACGCTGCCAATTTCAATCTCATCAGTTTATTTGTTAGAACACAAACGTGTCCTAACGTTTCATACGTTGTTCTGATCGATGCACCCTCGTATACCCACACACTCAGACAGACGTCCCAAACCTGTTTTTCTGTTTTTATATTCCTGTGGGCTTGAAACGACCGGCTATGGGGTAAGAAACGTTCAAGTCCGTATTTTCTATTCTGGAAATCAATTTCTCTCCCACCTGCTGGTGAGTCATGAATAGATTACTGATCGCGTTTAGTATTTTTCATAAGAAATAATATAACAGTGGCAAAAACAATAAATCACAAAAACATTTATCAAAACTGACATGGACAATTTTTAATATTCTTGATTGGTTCCTCTGCGATGTTATGGGGCAACCACATACTTTGTTCTTTGGTCATCCCTCAAAAGTGCTAGCAACTTTTTTATTGTCAATGAGATGACTTCATAGGTGGGTATAGGTTTTGCATTTAAATTAAAATCATCTTCGGATTTCAGCCTCTTGAGTAAGTAGGTACCTATCTAACTAACAAGACGTTGGGATGGTTATTGTTTCTCTTCTTGGTTGAACTGTTTATTAAATCATCTCGCTTCATGATTAAAAATTCGCTTATTGAAATGATTTTGTATTTATACAAATGCTGGATATATGCCCTCATGCTGAATAAATACTATAATGATTATGCACCATTCGATTCTTCAACTGAGTTCTTTCTAAATTCCTGCGAGACAAAGAGTACCTAATTACCTAAAAATCACTATGTTTCTCTGTAATCTCTTTCATACCCAGCTTGTAATAAGTGTACTTTTTTGAATATATATTTTTTTCAACTATACTCCCAATAGATAGGTACGGAAGATCTCAGTTCTGATATTTCGTGGGACCACGTCTCGGTCTGGTGGTAAACGTCAAAACGAACGTCAAAAGCCAGTATGTTGCGGGACCCTGTCAATTTATCGAAGTTAGACTCGTTGGTGGTCGATAGTCGAGGCGCCGCGAAGCAGTCAGTCCCTCAACGTAGCCGCCAACTGAGTATTAGCGTATTACGAGTACAGGCCTCTTTCTAAGCCGATTTCTCCTTGCCCCTTCACCTGCTCCATGTCCATGTCCTTTTGTCCACGTTTTACTGATGAATTGAGTCAAAGTCGATCGATACCTTAGGGACAGTCCCAGTCCTAAAACAAACAGCATTTTCTAGTTCCTAATACCTAGTTTTTGGTGAATTTTAAGAAAATCAAGGTATTCAAATGGGCTCATTTTCTAATAGGTAACCTACGTTTTGTAGGCATGTTCTTGAAATGGTCCTCCATGAAAATCTATTTTAGACCATCCATTCTGAATGGAATCCCGAAATTTGAAGGTTTTCATATAGAAAGGTAGGAAGGTATAAATTATCGTAAATTAAATTATTAATTTCACATAAATAAGTCAGTACCATATCTATAGTTAGTGTTTCGAGGTATTTCGAATTTTCATGTTTGTTGTAATTCATTATTTTTTAATTGATTTTTGAAGTTATTTGGGATATTGACCCTGATCCATTACTCTAAAAGGCTTCAACTTCCCTCAAACAAGAGGAAGTCCTCAGAGGGTCGACTATACCATTGGTTCGAAGTCGGGAATAAGTGGGTCATTCGCGCTCATAACTGTACCAATAAATTAACTTTCGTGATGCCATTACTGGTGGTAATTCAAATTGAGATGCGGGATCTCTTTTATTGAAGATCCCAAGCCTTAGGACAGAAAGGGGATTACGATAAACTCAAGTTTCCCACTAGTCCTCCCTTAGAAGGGACCATACCCTTTATGACAAGTGTTAAATACTAAGGAAAGTCGTAAAGGGATAGGGATGGATTACGATTGGCGCCGGTAAAATCTTGCGTGTAGAAGGACGGGCGCCGCTCAGACGTATCATAGGCCCTTGGCGCCGCAATGCCCCCCTCCATCTCACAGTTCCGACCTATACTTAATAAACTCTCTTTCCCTCATATTTACCCTTTCCGCCCTTCTACAATTTTATACTCGGCGCCCTCTCTGTAACTCTAACCCCTATCATAACTCGATAACTCTCCTTTGTATCCGGTAGAGGTATTTGCCGTGTGCCGTCTTCTCTTGCCTTTCAGATCAAATCAAATTATGTGGAGTCTATAGAGTAGGTACGGTTTAGTAGCATCTGAGTAGATTAGTGACTGAGTGCCTGAGGCTTATCGATCTGCTTCCTTCCAGCGAAACTTCCCATTCATCTGTTGGCTACAAATGTATAGTAAGAAGATAATGATACCTGAAGCCAAACATTTTCACAACTCAAAAACATATTCAAACTTCAAGAGTATAATAAGTAAATAAGTGAATAAGTAGTAATATTCTGGTTCTGGTTAAATATTCGCAACCTTTATTTTATATTGATTAAAATTTTGACAAAAAAAAAAAAAAAAAACGCTTGC
>JAEMON010000010.1:18237445-18247789 GCA_030264115.1 Lygus lineolaris
GGGTTTTTTCCCATTTTTATTTCTCATGCGCAGACCCCATTGAGATGTTTGACGTTGTAATACATAATATGTATGTCATATATTATATTATTGGTGATTTGCAAATAAATAATAGTATTATTAGTGTTTTTTAACATTATGCCGTCTTTTTGTTAAGGGCCGGTCATTTGAGTGTTATGCTGTCGATTGGCAACCGGCTGGCCAACAGTATCTGGGAAGGTGACCTGAAGGGGCGCAGGAAGCCCACCCCAACTTCGAACCGCGAAGAGAAAGAGCGGTGGGCAGCCTCAAAGTACATCACCAAAGAGTTTCTACCTCCTCTGGAGTCACCAAATCGACTCCCTCATCACATTTTTGATGCTGTCACTAGGTACGTTCCCTCATGTACCTCATTGTATCCTCATTTATCCTTCAGTTATACCTGTGGTTTGATGGTATCAGAAAGCAAACTAGTAAACAAATTAATCAAATTTATAGCTACTACCACCTATATAGAATTTATAACAAACTAATTAAAATACACACCTAGTCATTTTCTATAGTGAATCTACATTACTCACTTAGTTCTAGCACTGGGGAACACTTAGTGCTAACACTGAGGAGTTTGTCATTCTACTACACGAATTATTGGTGCTAGTATATTATTTTCCCCTGCATCATGAATGTTGAATACGATTTTAATAATAATAATATTTTTTCAGAAACGACATGAGGGGAGTGATCGACTCAATTGTCAGAGGAGAATCGGAGATCGTCAATTCCTCAATGAATGCCAAGAACTCCCGGACTCCGCTACAAGTGGCGTGCAGCATGGGGAATTTAGCTATCGCTCAACTTTTATTATGGGTAAGAACAGTTGGAAGCCCTCTTTGGCTTGGAGGCTTATTTTTCATACCAAGACATTGACTCAAAACCCACGGTGATTCTATGTCTGAGGTAACATGACCTTCTAAGTCCCTTAACTTCATGAACCCACTGCATGAACTATGCTGCAATATGAGATTAATATTAGCACTGTATAACTGTACTACGCACAGAAGGCCAACAAGGGTAAATAGGTAGCACCAAACAGCGTTTCACCTTGCTCTCACTAGTTGTTGCACTAGCGTTGACCTGCCGCTCATTTTCAAACAGGAAAAAACAGTTACACTCCGAACCCAGTGTCGCCCCCAGGATTAGATGCTCAGATTGCCTGAATTCTGACGCCCTCATCCCCTCGGCCATTGAGACTGTTGATTTGTAGAGCTGGGTGCAAAATCAGACTGGAGGTTACACAACTGACTCCCAGCTCGCCAAAACGAGTCCGACTGAATCCCACGTAGCGTGGAAAATGAAAATCCCGACTGACTCCCGTGTACCACCTGAGTCCCAGTGGTATTTAAAACCGACAAAAGTTACCCAACTGACTCCTACAAGACACACTTCCAAATTTGCTTCGTTGTGTGAGCTACCCAGAAGACACCGCGAGTAGGTTGCTCACTTGGTCCCCCAATTTTGGTGACGAAGAGCTACCTTGCCGAGGAGATAGATGAATTAATTAATTTATAATAATTAAAATAGCATTCTAAGGTGTACTGTCTGAACTCTGATTAAAGAGGAAATAATTACTCCTTGAAGTGCAGACCCAGGTTTGGCAGAAGTTTTTCGACTCTTTGGTCTCAGTTTGGACAGGTACGGCAACGATATCCATCTTGGCTTGCATTAAACTGACTACTGAACGACATGCAACTAGGACTGGGAGTTACCCGTGTATCAGAATTGACCTTTCAATTACGATTAGTTGTTTACTTACCTAAGCGTATTTTTGCGAGAGTCAGTTGGGGCGAGGAGATTTTCAAATCTCATCGAAACTGACAGCCTCTGGGAGTCAGTTGGGATGGACGTTTCACTCTTTGGCTTCAGTTTTGATTCTCTGGGATGGCATGGCAGGCCAGGCCCATAGGCAACTTCAGCGCTGTTAGTGAGAGTTACCGGAAACTCGACTCAAAAGTTCACTCCCACCAGGCCCTAAGAAGATTAATTACCTAGCTCCAACTGCTGAGCTATGTCCGTAGGTATTCCTGTATTTATAAGGCTTCATTTTGATTTCAGTACAACGCTGATGTAACATTGCTCGACAGCGAAGGGAACAGCTGTTTGAATTTGGCCCGAAGTGCAGCGAGAGGGCAGTCGGAAGGTGGTGCATCAAGCCTTGTTGATCTTCTCCTTTCAGTTGGCTGCCCTGACATATCCTCCACCATAATTTAGCTCACTATAGATAGTAGTTCTTAGATATAATTTGTTATTCGATTCGAGTCAAGCGATAATAATCAGTATTCTGCCATCTTTAATTTATCATGAAGAAATGTCACATACCTACTCCATTTTGTTACCTACCTAATTAAGTAGGTATATTGTTATGGGTTATGAAAAACCCTACTCTTAAATCTCATTTGTACCAGGGCTTGTTCCCGCCGTGTTCTCTTCAACCATGCCAGTAACGCCATGTGGTGGTGCAGGTTGACGCAAGTGGTTGGCATCCCTGACGATTTCTTCTTGAAAGTGGCGTCCATCATAATAGGGTGTGTGGATAGGTCTCATTTTTGAACTCAAATTCGGGTTCAGCGTTTAAGCCACTTTTTAACTGAAAATTCTGTCTGGTTGAGCCAGAAAAGAGCTGGAAAGAGGAGCGTGACGTCAGAATTATTTGGGCACTGAGGCCCCCCTGGCGGGAGGGGGGTCGGTGACATCATCATGCTAATAGGATACTCTTCATGTTGCACCATTTTGGAAAGGTCTCACTAAGATCTATCATTTGTAAAAAGGAAAAAAACTATGCGCACACCCCATTTGCCATAGAGAAAAACTGGTCACTGGCAGTATCAGTCGGCGTTTTGCCTTCTGCAGAGACAATCCCCAGCATCTGTTTCTCCGGGTTGGATTCGGAGCACTAATATCCGTAGCCTGTGGTTCCATGATGCTATGAGCACGCTTACGCCATTATTGAAGGTCAGCGTTTCATAGACTCCTCAGCTTTAACTTTCTCCTCCAAAAGACCATTCTGCTCCTCAGCATTCATAAACTTCTGTTGTTCACTATTCATAACAACCTTGTTCCACATTCAACCTGAAGAAAATGGACTTGTAACAGCAAAATAGACTCTTCCTTCTCTCGCATTTTCCTTCTCTCCAAATTTACTCATTTTCATTACTCGATTTTTTAATGGTATTTGTGGGGGGAACTGCTTCAGTTCTACACTAACCTTCAGTGGAACTGAAGCAGTTCTCTCACAGACCTCATTACAGAGTTCTACACTTTGGATGCATCCAAAATCTACTGCAACCGTTTTTGATTTATTCATACATCATTTCAAACCTAAACTTATTTCAAATCCATTTTATCACTATTAAGCTGGCAAAAGAAAATCATGTATAAATTTGGTGTTCTACATCAGTTAGGCACACTACTTAGGTAGCTACTTATTTTATTACCTTATTTTGGGAATCGAAACGATGATGAATCTATATTTATAGGTTAAAAATGTTGGAACAACTGATGTTGACCACTTAACCAGAAACATTCCATGGTATCTTTTACTTAACTATCGAGTAAAACTTCTATAAATTCTTTTCATGTTCGAATTAACAGTCCATCAGAGTTTTGGATAGTGATTGAGTGTTCATGTTTCCGTTGTCATCAATGGCTATGATTGTATTCTGTAGTTCCTCCGTATCTTCTATTCGTACGCCTCTGTGATCTTGTTGGTGAGCTCTATTCATACTTATCGCAAACTTTCCTTCCGCTATTATTCCACCTGTGCCATTGAACTCGTCCTCTTCACTGTAAAAGGTCTTAAATCTACTCAGTGCCATATTCAACCTAATTATCACTTAAAACCGAAGAAAATGTATTTCCTTCGTTATTTTGAACACAAAAAATCAACCTAACCATGTTTTTTTTTCCAAAAAAGGAAACAAATAAAACGGTGAAATAAATGTTGTTTCATACATAAATGACTTATCGAGGTTACTCGCCTCAGTGGACAGTTTAGGACTATGAATAAAAATATTGAATGTATAGATTAGGTTGTAGTGACGTTGTACTCCCTTTGTTTCTGTTGATAATACACCTTCACTAGTGCCGAGATTTGAGCAGTTGTGCGCTGTCTGTTCACAACGAGTGTGTCAAGCAGTAGGTAAAGAGAGAGCCCCCCTCCCCACCATTCGGCGAGGGACAATGAAACGTTGAGTCACTGAATCACCCCTGTTACTGTAGGTTTTCAGTTTGTTGAAAGGGTAGTAGCAAAGTTCGGCAACCCGGGGTGGGGACAGGTCAGCTCAGAGGAGAATCCCCCCTTCCTGTGGCTAGGGCCAAAGGAAAACACTAGTTTACTCCCTGTACTGGAAACGTTGATGGATCATTTTCGGGGTACGCAACACACTATTGAACTGCTTGTTAGTCTGATCGTTGTTTTCCATTTGTTAATCGCAAGTTTGTTAAGTCTTTGATAGTCTGGTGTTTTTTGTTAAAGTTTATCTCATCATTTTCACTGGTATTCGTGTTTTGGTTGCTACTTACTAATAAAAAGAAAACGGAGTTAAATAGAAAAACGTTGTCTATTTCCACGAAAATAATGAGTTACAAAGTTAAATCGATTAAAATTAAATCGACAGTTAGGCCATCATCAGTAAAACAAGAACGTTCTTGGAAAAGTTCTTGTTTGTTACAGATGATGGCCTAACCGTCGAAATCGATTTAACATTGTAACTCATTATTTTCGTGGAAATAGACAACGTTTTTCTATTTAACTCCGTTTTCTTTTTATTGAAATGGGTTTCCACAATTTCGTCGCGAGTGATTTAATTCGTGCTACTTACCAACCTGGTTTTTAAATTAATGAAGACGGAGGTGTAATGTCTACACTGTAGTATTTCCTTCGAGCCCTGAAGAAGGTAATAAATTTATCGAAAGCTCGGCGAAGAAGGTGAATATTTCAGGTGACCCCATTCCCGATCAAAGTTGACGAAACTCTGTATTAGAAACGTTGATGGGTCATTTTCAGGGAACGTAACAGGCGCACGATGTTTGGTTAATGGGTAGTAAGTAGCGAAGTTTAGCAACCTGGGGTGGTGAGGTGGGGACGGGTCAGCTCAGAGGACAACCCCCCCTACTTGTGGCGAGGGCCAACGGAAAACACTAGTTTACTCCCTGTACTGGCAACGTTGATGTATCATTTTTGGGCTACGTAATGGGCTCACAATGTTTGGTGAATGGGTAGTAGCAAAGTTCGGCAACCCGGGGTGGTAGGGTGGGGACGGGTCAGCTCAGCACACTCATTGTGAACGTACAGTACAATTTATATTGTCAGCACCTAAATACTTTATTTGTGTTCCTCCCAACAACTGTTAGATACTGAACCTCTCCTCTTAGCGTACCTTTTGCTTTTATATATTATTACTATTTCCAACTGGAGCTACAATAATCACTTTTACATTTTAAAAAATATCAGAATTACAAGGATTAATATTTCCTAATATTTTTAGTGTCGATATTGTGACAATGTTTTGGAATAATAGTTGTAAATTGTTGAAGGTATCACACTACCGGCTCAAATAATGTTTGAATTCACTAAGTACTATTTTCGAATAAACAAAAATTATCATTATTTATCTTACCAAATGACGTTGGTAAAGAGAAGTCAATTATGACTTAAATATTATTTTTACTACGACGGACTATATTGGGATAAAAGCTCTTTTTCTCATCGATAGTATTCACTAGGATCTCCGTATCTATCGAGTATCTACTATTGAAAAATATAACACCCTTTTCATGTTGATATAATTACGTACTTTGAAGAAAAACTGGATGGATTAAAGCAATAAATAAACTCAGCGTCTATTACTGTAGGAACCTACTTCTTGTTATCTAAATTTTTATTCTCTCGATGTGGGTTAACTGTTTGTAAGTTTTATTGGCTATTTTCATTGAAATCCTTTTACTGTTGTATTTAAGAAATTCTTACAATTCGTTTCAGTTGAGGAATTCTTTAATAGTTGACTGTTACGTAACCTACTTATTGTTGTTTATATTATTAATATTGATAATTTCTCTAAAGATTTCCTTCTTTTATTTAAAGGTTTGTTCGCACAGACAGTCGGGAACCAGTCCCTGGTGGAACTGCGCCCTGAAAAGGGAGGGGATAAATTATCGACAACTAGTTCAGAACTTTGTCAGAACGGACTTGGGATGCTTTGGAATGGATAACCTGAAACTCAATCATAACACTTCCCTCGCTTTCCATAATTAAAAAAAAAAAGTTTAAAAAGGACTATATAGAAACGAGCGTTGGTAAGTAAGAAGAAAACTGAGCGAAAATTGAGCGATAAAAAGTAGCATGGAAGCGGGGAAGGTTTTTCAATGGAAGAACACCGAGTGTGTATGCGCGAATCAAACAGTCCCAACAGTTCTCCAAAAATCCAGAACTGAAAGAACTAGTTCCGAACTGTCTGTGCTAACAGCCCAGCTTCAATCCTGGATCAGTTCTGAACGAGTTAAAAGGGCGTGGCCTGGATAGAACGATTCCGAACTGTCTTTGCGAACGAACCTTCAGCTTCCGCTCGATACCAATCCGTTAGAGTCTTGAATGACGAAGTGATAGGTTTTTGTTGTTGTACCTGATTCGAAAAATGTTCAAATACCTACGAGTAATGGTAGAAAACGTTTGAATGGAATGGGTTAATTGTAAGCAGGTATGTTACGCTGAGTGTATTAGAAGCATAGCATAAACGTTATTTGATGTTATAATATACGTTGCACGTGGATCAGAGAGTTTATAAGTATAATTACGAAGTCATAACTATTTCATATCAATTTGTATGCCTGCTATAAAACCTTGGCTAGGTGGTTTCAATTTCAATCATTTACAAAATACTGACGAAAGTAAGAAATAAAAATGTATTGTACCTAGAAATTCTCTGTCATGAAGCATAATTTATATAGTTAGTTTTTAAGGAAATTAGTGGTTTAAAAAGAAAAAGTTACCCTTTTATGTTATTTAAAAAATTTATGATATTAAATAGGTAAGTACTACCTGTCTTTGGAATTCAGGGGAACCTTATTGATTTTTCCTTATTTATCGTTATCTGATTGTTCTTACCTTATTTGTTAAAATTTTTATGTTAAGTTATTCGAGAGTTATTTTGTAAGCTACTTATTTATTTGAGCCAGGGTTATCATTATTGACTCTTTAAGAACCTGGTGCACCTTAAAAAAAAATTAGATCGCACGCGTAAATTAAAAAATAACTTTTAGGGAGAAAAAAATGAACTTACTTGTGGACGTGAACCTAAAAAATGTGGTAAGAGTATGAGTAGGTGATACTCATCGGTTAGCAATATCATTTTGGTGTAAGAGATACCTAATTTATTGTTGGTACGTACTTTGTGGACGTGATGGCTCGTCTCTAGTGGGACGAATCATCGCTTCATAATAATGTAGTTTTGGTCAATGAGATTATAATTTCCTGTGTGAGATTCAACAACCAAAGATTGTACATAATTCTCTATCCTTAGGTGTAAAATTATACCCTTCTGTGAAAACTCTAGTGGGTAAGTCATTTATCAAACCTGTCAATCCTTGTGGCTTACAAAAACAAACCTCTCATTTTCGATTATCTAATGAAAATGAAGATTGGTCGGCTCACAGTGCTAAAAGGTGGCGGAAATTATTTAAGGTGACAGACTCATTGGTAAAGATGGGTTTCGCATTAAAAAGGCAAAATATAAGTGTTTAGCCGTTTATTATCACATTTCAACAGGAAACATAATTTAAAACAATTTTTTCCTCTTTTTTTCTTAATTTATTGAATTTTCCCCGAACTCTCAAGAAAAAGAAATCAAAATGTTTCTTGAAATTCTTCAAAAATTAAATTTAGTGTACTTTTTGGGGTGAGGGTGGAATTATTCTCGGCTTTCTTTCGTTTGTAGATTTATTGTTTAATTCTACATGTTTCGCAACGTTATGTTACCTCTTCAGGCAACATGTTCCCAAGTTAACTTAAAAAAAGAAGTTCAAGATAGCTTGTTAGTTAGTTTAATAGTGCAGGCTGGTCCGCTTGCTATTGTTGACACTTAATAATAACTATATGTAAGACTTGGGAGGTGTTGATTATGCCCTGTGGTAGGTTTGAATTAGGTTTGATATCTTCATGATTTGGTACATTTTGTTCTAAAAATGTACCAAATTTCAAACCTACCACAGGGCATAATAAACACCTCCCAAGACTTACACATAGTTATTATTAAGTGTCGACAATAGCAAGCTGACCAGCCCGCACTATTATACTAACCAAGATCCCTGAAGAGGCAACATAACGTTGCGAAACATGTGGGATGAAACAATAAATCTACAAACGGAAGAAAGCCGAGAATAATTCCACCCTCACCTTTAAAAGTTTACCAACCTGCAATGGCTACCAACAAACAAATAAATTTAGTTTAAAAAAACTTAATTTAAAACTTTAAATTTTGAATTAAAAAAAAAGTTTCTGAAATTTCAAAAAAATTAACCAACCTTCAGGATAACAGAATTTCAAAAATCACCAAATGTTCACAGAATGTTTCAGGATGTCCAGAAACAAAATCTAGTTTTTGTTTGTCAAGATACTGAACAATTCAGGCCAGAGCGCATTTTTGCCGTTGCACATCAGTAAAAAAACAGAAAAATAATTGGAATGCGCACACTTGCTCACGATCTGACTTCTGAGAGTCACATTTTGGGGTCCTAACTGAACACACAGAGGAAAAACTCTGTGCAGTCACGTGAATAGGCGACTCTTTTTCTCGATTTTCTGATGTTTTCAGCTTTTTTGATCAGTAATATCGATGAAGGCCAATTTAATGAAGGGAATATTTTTAATGTCTTCGGTTACATAACCTGAAAACGAATCAATAGTGGTTTAAGGCTTACTTGATAGGTGGGGCCCGCCAAGGCGAAAAAAAGTACAGGTGAAAATGACAATCTCCAACTTTTCGACCCCCTGCACTCCTACAGACAGCTCGAAACGACAAAACCATTATTGCTCGTTGTTTTTATATATATATCAGCTGAAGAATCAACATTAAACCGATCGACTAGATGCGTTTTTAATTTTTCGTATTTCCGCCATCTTTTAGCGGCATTGGCCCCACTGTGCGGCTGTAGAAAAGTCTGTGGCAGTAGAGAATTGGCAACGTTGCAGTTCAGGCTGTCCGCGATGGTATTTTCAAGTTTCAATTCTTTTCTTGTAGTATAAAAGGTCACCTAGAAGTGAAGGTCGAGTGTCATCAGCTGTTGGAGTTTAGTATTAAATTATAAAAACACATTACGCAATCCATCTCACATCACTGGATTATCTCTCGTTTCCAATTCACCTGATTAAGAAAGAAGACTCGGATAAGATAAAGGAGAGAAACAACACCTACGACGTAAGAATCGTGAGGTGCCTGTGATGTCAACCCTATTTATTTTTTGCTCCTACCAATAACATTAAATTTAGGTTTGAAAATTTGTAAACGTAACCACGTTTATCAGATTTTTGAATTTTTATATTTATGCGAAGAAGGATATTCCTGTTGTCAGGTTCCTAATCTCAGCTCTGCTCCAGAGGGGAGTTCGGTTGATTGTAGGCGTGCTGGTGAACAATTTCATGGAATCATGTCGCCTGTTTTGATCATCCTGAAAATTAGATGACTCTATATTATGAAATTAGACTGATTTACAACAGCACCCTCGATGTGAAGCTTCACTGCTGAATTTATCACACAATTTTCCGCGGGAGGGCCTCCCGGACCCCCCTTTTTTGGTGGGTGGGTTATTCCATAAGCCCCCCCCCTTGAAAATCCTGGGTGGTAGTAGTAGTAGTTACCTCTCTACCTCCTCAAATGATTGGAAAATGCCTAATGTGTGCCTCATGAAATTGTTATTAGGAATGGAAGTTTCCTAAGCGGTGAGTTGGAATTGTGAGTGTATTGGCGCTGTTTTTGAATAGTTAACGTGTATACAGGGTGTCTCAGCTAATGACCCTCCCCCCTAAAGAATTTATTTGTTACACTTGGTGCGAATAATCCATAATCAAATTTACAAAATTTTGGTTTATGAATTAAGTTTAAATTCGCATTCGCAATAAAAATGTTAAGCCCATCTCTGTTATGTAGGTATGTGTCTTTCAACGTAAGTTCCTACTGCGTACTCCCATATAGCTTTTTCCTGTGAAATTCAAAATTTTTTTCAACCAATTTCATTTCAGCTACTGCAATAGCTTCAAAATGTTGGTAATGCAAAATTTCAAAAAAATTCTCCATGGAAATCCGTTTCAGACCATTC
>JAEMON010000010.1:18287391-18309901 GCA_030264115.1 Lygus lineolaris
CGCGGAGCATTTTAGGACCAACCGTTCGCTCCCAACAAGGACGGGTTGAACTAAAAGGAGAGCAGAAACACGAGTGAGAATCGTAAATCTTCCCGAGTGGGCCAAATCCCCGTTCAAAGATCTGATCAAAAATGCAACTTTTTCTGGTTTCCACCGGATTTAATTTCTCGTTTACTTAAGCTTCCTTAGTTACTTCCTGACGTTATGGAAGGACCTACAACTCTCGGATAATGATAATAACTGGTAGGTAGGTATAATCACTGTACACAAGAAATATTGATAGTGAACCCGGGATATAATTACGGAAGGTACTTACTGGTGTAAACAAATAATAAACCGTTGTGTAATCATTTGCAGAGTTTTTGTATACAGTGTGTCCATATCGTAACTGGATAACTAACGTACCTACTAAACTAACACTATACGTACTAGACTAACTTAACTTCATTTAATGGCTGAAAAATTTAAAATTATTTAAATTTTTTTCTTGAAGAAGAGAATACCAATTTAATAAATGAATGATTATATTAATGCGAATGACGAACACGATCCTGATGAGTTCGTACAGATCATATGTGTATAATGCAGGATACAGGAGACCGGTTTCGGGATTGGTCTCATCCTCAGTTCAGAAAAGTGTACGTACCCCTATACTAAATTCATCAGTTTTCTGGACTGAGGATGAGACTACCCTCGAAACTGGTATCTTGTACATATCTTGCATTATTAATACATGATCTGTACGAACTAAATCACTCGCAAATGAAATTGTTTGTTTCCACGAACAACGAGTCACAAACTTATGAGTTGTAACTCATATTAATTTCGTGGAAATGCGAATAACGTTTTCATTAACTTCGGTTTCTTTTTACTGTCGTCTACATCGTTTGCTCTTATATCCATCATCGGCACTCTTCATATGAATGCCATCGGCAATCATCGTGCTATAATGTAATCCGACGCGGATTTTGTTCCACGACTATTTACAATTTCAACCCTCAGAATAGAACCAGCGATTAAATTAGGAACCCATCAACTTTTTTATTCCTACATGAATGAGGTTCTTGGTATAAGTACTAGTAGGTACATAAAACAAGGAGTTACTTAACTTCATGCACCTAGTCGCATTGTTACTTAGTCGCAGTGTTACTTATTATAGCTTCATAGTTAGACGGGAAATATCATAGTAAAGAGATTTTATCAACCTACCTTCCATTAAGTTCTTCGTGTTGAAAAACTAGGTACTCAAAGTGACATTAAATATATCACAGAATTCAAGAAGATAAAAGATAGGTATCACTAGAACTCAAGTATCACATATTCACAGCGATACAATAGAATGGACTCAGAAACTCTACGCAACAATCTGCAGTCAACTGATAACAATGATAACTGAAGATCTATAATATATGTGAATACGTATCAAATTACCCCATATAAATGTAACGAGACTACACTAATCACAACTAGATGGGATCTTGATAGATCAACAGTCATTATTTGCACAAGCTTTTTGCCTAGTGGGCTGTTTTACCTTTTTTCTGCTCGTAGAAAATCTGTAAGGAACTGGAAAGAAGATCTTAAACCCGTCCAACGCATCCAATCGCTTGCCTATTGGCTATAGTTCTCCGTTGCTCTTTGTTGGAGATGACTAGGCAAATGACGAAGCCTTGTAACGGTCTAATAACTAGTCTTATTTTGGATCATGCATTTTTGATTCATCTTCTCCAACTTGGCCTTCAGTTTAATTCTCTCTAATTGATTCCTGGGTACTGATCATAACATTGCACGTTTAAAAAAATACGTGTTTTGTCGTTTGTGAAAAGTTAATTTCAATATAAATTTTTTAAAGAATAATACCAGCGTTATAAATACCAGCAGTAAATACCAGCCTTGAGAGACTCGCACGAACGAAGGACTCCGAAGTGTCTGGCGAGTGTAGGTGCGTTGAATGGATAATCAGCTCACACCGGGATCAGGTACAGGTAGAAGTGGCCTCTTGTGGGGAAACAATAATTCAAAGCTTCATCGTGGGACGCGTACACTCGAACAAGCGTACACCCTCCTTACATTACATCTCCCTTAAAACAGATAATTACTCTAATGGTATATAATTACTTTAAATAGATTGGTCGGGGATCCTCGAGGCCCGAGTCACGACTAAATGTCTTTATACTATGTGAAAACCTTTTTGGATTCTTCTCTCCTCAACTTGGAGCTTGAGCCTTGACTTGCTTTCTTTGGTCCCTAACAACCAGTACATTCCCAGGGACCATGCCTGTTAAAGAAATGCCTCCACAAGTAGTTTGAGTGAGTTTTCTAGTATAAATAAACCTTTTTGTAAAATTTGGTTTTAGTCAGTTCTTTTTGTTTCGCAAATTTAAAACTTTTTTATTCAGGGGGGGTCTACCATATATACAAACTTGTTGATTTTTCCCAAACGAATAGGTAGGTATGTAGATGTGTTTAGGTACTAAAAGATTTTTTTAATGAGGATGCAACAAATTCGCGCGCTCTTCCGTACGTGTGAAGGCAGTGTGCACAATCCACCCCAACCGCCTTATTCTAAATATGATATTCCCAATTTTTTAATCTCAGATTCTATGGCGAAAAACCCGGCACTCAAAAGCACCAAACGTGTGAAAAACCCCAAAAAAATTTATTTTGAGAATTTATTAATGCATTATTATACAACCTCGTTGCTGCTATTGGCTCCTTTTGCTTCATCACTACTTACCTACCATAGATAGGGGTGATTTTTTGTCATGCAAAATCAAAAATTTATTTTTTTGTTTCGAGGCCTTCCTAACAATTTTGGTCTGTCAGTTTGTGGCAATTCCTCGTCCCGGCCAAATAAACTGTAAGAAATTGTGGTCCGATTTCGGGGAAATTTTCGGGAGTTTTTCGGATTAGCCCCTAGACGGTTCCCTGTGAATTTCAACGCTAGTTGTAGTTGTGCGCGCTAACGGATTCTCAGTTCCTAATTGACCGATTTCCTTCGAATTCGGAGGATAGTTTGGGACTGGCTCCAAGAAGATTGCCTATTAATTTCGGCACAATTGGATCAGTAATAAACAATCTGCATGCGCAAACTTGTAATTTGTTGCCACAGGCAAAACTCCAGAACTAGTTGACCAATTTCGATGAAATTTTCAGGGATCGTGCTGGTTAGTCCCAAGATGGTCCCTTATATGAATTTCATCGTCGTAGAATCAATGGTAGCGTGTGCGGATGAAACCACGGTTTCTCAGTTCCATGGACCGATTTTGCACAAAATAGGAGGATAGTTGGGGGCTGGCTCCAATATGATTGCCTTGGAACTTTCGGATAAGTGATATCTACTGCTAGTAAGCAAACTTTAAATTTGTTGTCATGTTGGTATAATTCCGGAACTGCAAAATTTCTCTTACTGATTCTATTACGCCCATGTTACAAAAGTTAGGAAGCTATTATACTGCACGCACAACTTGACAGAAGTTTTGCTCAGGAGTGTACCGAGAATCGAAAAAATTTTTGTCCTCCAAAATTGACATTCCCACTCACATTTCACGTTTCGGAGCTTCCTGAACCAATTTGGTTCCGTGTCTGTTTTTCGGTCTGTCTGTCCGCATTTCGTTGTTACAGCTATATCTTCCAGAGTTGCCATCCGCCGATTTCGTTCAAATTCTCAGGGATTATCCACTAGGGTACGGTACGACGGTACGCTCCACGCATGCGCTAACGTAAAATTCGTTCACGATTGTGATGACACTTTATCTGATCAAGAGTTTAGAACTCACGGTTTTGATTCAATTTTTGATTTCAAATTTTCTTGGGCGCGAGGAAGCTATTTATGTAATTATTTAGTATGTGAAGGGTTTCAATCGGCAAAAATTCTGCAATACACCATTGTCTTCGATGTCCAAGTAGGTTTATGCTACTATATGCCTAAGTAGGTCTTCAATAGAGACACATTGTTACCGGATGACCCGACTCTTGCGCCCCTTCCCGAATTCCAACCAAATTATTCATGGCTTCCTTCTGTCACATCCATCTCCTCAGTGCGACTGGCACGTTTAGGGAAATCGCTTCCGCCCGAGGAAAGCTGGAAAAACCGTTTTCATTCTTCGAAACGACCGTTTCCTGTTACCTGAGGTTTTTTTTCTCTTTATGTTTTCTTTCAAACCTCGTTTTCCCTACTTGAAACAGTGCGGCGTTCGATTCGATTGACAGATATAAAAGCGTGACTGACTGACGATCTGAAATCCGAAGCGTGTTTGGGGACACCCCTTCACAGTCGGACGGTTATGGGCGTGCCCTCACCAACCCTCAGCTCGCGGTTCAACAACGGATTTCGTTCTTTCATTTTTTTCTTTTCCTGTTCTGCTGTACCGAATGATCATTAGCAATTCATCAGTCAACAATCGTAACTACCTCACTATCTATTCTTCTCAATACTCCTGATATAGGTAGGTAGATACATTAATAAAGTAAATATCTAGTTTCAAATAGTATAAGCATGAATACGACAGGCCTTGCCCGAGGTCAAGGCGAGCAGCCCCTTTTAGATAACTTTTTTAAAAAATCCAGAATTTTCAAAGAAGAGTCCAATATTTAAGGTTAGCACGTTTGAAAAATTTTCTTCGAGGAAACCCATTTCGGAGTATTCTAAATGGCATCTCAAAGTTTAATTTCATGAATTATGTAGACTTAGATTAATATAGAATAATTTAAGATGAGCGAAATTTTGAACATTTCCTTCCTGGAATTCCATTCCTAATGAATGCACACTTTATTGTTCAAAATTAGAACATTACAATAATTATTTAGGCAAATGTTAGGTATTATGGTAGGTGATTGACCCCATGGAGGGTGGAGATTAAAGGCCAGTCCTTGGCACTCTCATAATTTATTCTATATTGATATGATCCGCAAAGAGGAACACAAAAATCCACAGAGGGGGCACTCAATCCCTGAAATGTCATCGGAATCTGATGAAAATTGTGGATGTTATGTGTAAGGAAGAATAATTGAATTCACGGAGACACATTCAGACCGGAACCATATCTGTCCAGGAAGATCTAAAACGCAAAATGTGGATAGAAATTTTGGAGTGCGAAAAAGGTTCACCTCTTGAAAGTTTCAACAAAGCTTCTGATAGATAACTATGGTAGACTTGGAAGCATTACAGAAGATAAATTCCCATATAACATTATTATTATTATTATTATGGTAAACAGAGTTCATCTGGGCCGATCTTGGATCACTATGTACCTACAGCAATGAGGTAAGTTTACGAGTAACTTAAGAGAGATTCACATGTAATAGAGGTGTCTGTTATGTTATGCTGTTCATTGGCACAAAGTAAGTGTGGTTCATTAGAATTTATGAGATAGGTAAATCTCTATCACCTACCAAGTCAACCTCGGTGCACTCCATGGGTGGAGCTCGTGGTGCTGGTAAGAACAGACGAAAAGACCAGATCACGGCATCTGATGGTGAAAACGGAGAGGCCGAGTTAATGCTCATTACCACCTCCTAGTTAGGTTGTCTCCCGAGGGACAAGTCTCCGCCTAAGGGTTCAAGGAGGGTTTCCCCTTATCAGTTTAACCTTCTGAGCCTTTTATCCCAGGTCCTATCCAACACTAACCATTCTCGCCTGCAGATCCCTAACGGGCTGGCGACACGACGAGGCTTCTGCAGAGACTAAATTGGTCGTTACAAGCGACACCTAGCAGCACCTCGTCTTGCACCTTGAGCGTGTAATTGAGGCGTCGCACCGCTCGTTCCTGCATGATAACGCCACATCTGAACCCCCGCACCATCTTGAGCAGGTCTTCACATTCTTCTGAACGTCTTAACTATCATAAAATATTTCTTTTACAATCCGAATACACCTTCCTCAAACCTACCTTTAACATTTTTTAAAGTCTATGTTAAATAGATGGTGTAATGTTCTGTGCGGGAGGACACAATCTTAACTTCATGTCCTGGAGCCTGGGGGTCACAGATTTCACATTTCAAAGAACCCACAATGTATTACTGTAATCAACTAAAATGTTTCTTGACAAGTAAACAAAATCCTTTCTCTTATATGTAAATTCTTCAATAATACTATATTACACCATAATATAGGCAGGTAGAAGCTCAATATAAGATTATTACATTAAAAAATACAAATAGATATGTTTTTACGAGTTTTGATATGAAAGATGTTAATTGTTACACAATGATCATCATGATCAGCTTTTATATGGAAATTGTAATGTTTAGAGCCACTAGGTAACCTTTGTAAATTTTAGTCGAATTTACAGTGTTAAACTACAGAGGTATCCCGAAGAAGGACTGGAAGAGTGGAAAAGGAATAAACAGACAAGATGAGGGTGAATTACTTAGAGAAGAGATAAGAGCTGGGAAGCCCATAGGGAAGCTAATGACTTGAAACCATTCCTGTGTCGATGTCCGCCATCTTTATTTATATTAACTTGTAGCAAGTCTAATGGTTGGGAGATAGGGCACCGCGCTTTTATAACTTCTTTCCCAGTGTAGGCACCCTCATTTGCTACGGCATTTCAACCAAATCGCTCCACGCTGACGAGTGACGATAATATCCTTTTATCGAATTTCAACCTTTTAAAAGAGGAAAGCACTGTGGTTGGAGAGGTGTTGGTCGTTTCCAGTTCAAAAGTGATTTAGATATTTGCCCACCTATCTAAATAATAAATAGATAAAATGAATATGTTTTCGAAGGAAAAATTACTCGCATGGTGCTAGTAGATCTGAAGTGGAAAACATTGCCCTAAGGGAATATTAAAAAAACGAATTTGTTCCAAAGAACTTTTAGAAACCGTTTCATGGAGGAAGACGACACAAGTAGAATGAAACATGAGAGTGATGGGAGACATTTATTTCAATCGAGCGAGTAAATGACTGAAGCTGACCGGAGTGTAACTGTGTACAGAGGGGATTGAGGGGAGAAAACATACAGGAGGAATGATGATGATGATGTTACCAACACACAGAGTAGAGATGGTGTGGGAACCTGGAAGGTGAAGGCGGCCGCTGCATTCCTCCGCCCCTCTCCCGGAGGCTAGGGGTCGTGCTCCACACAAATGACTCAATCTTCAAACTCGATAGACCTCCTCCCTCCACTTCCAGGACTAAAATCCTTGCCCTACGGGGCTCCGTACCGACCGGTGGGTATCTTAACAACCACGACTGCGCAACAAAACCCACCCTGGAAGATGATGATTACCGGGGCAACACTTTGATAACTAGGCGGTTCTCAGGCCACCTTCACCTGTCCAGCGGTATGGGGGTTCCCTCTCTAACATACTCCATCATTAAGACATTGGTGCCCTCCTCGTCCCCAGCCCTCCTCCACGCTCATTCCCTTGTAATATCATTATTATATTTATGTAGACCCTGTGATCATTTCGTCCTCCAAACTGATACGTCTGAATTGGTGAACAAGTTATCTTTCAGGTTCATTCAGAAATCGTTGAATTGAATAGGTGCGATTTGTTATTTTGTTGAAATGTAAATGTACATTTATGTATTGACCACATTCTGTGGGTCAACTGATGATGTATTCCTGCCGCCTGCAAATGGGTTTTATATTGGGACTTAGTAAGTACCTACAGCAAAAGCTGCCACAAGCACACAAGCTGCCTGGTATACACTCGAGGGTGAGATAATGAGCACTAAAGGAAAACGAATAGGTAAGCTTCAGCTCTGCACTTAAAGCCCTATCAATTTTACGTTCGTGCGTCTGAACAGAATCAACTTTTGAATGTTGCCTAGCTACCTGGCAACGGAACAGTTACGTATCATGTCGTTACACTCGTAATTGAGTTTCTCAAACATTCGTGTACTTCTTTATTCAACCCAAAATTTAGCCAAAGTCTGTCAACAAAATTGTGTTATATTTTGCTATACTTCATAATATCGGTCATAAATCGGTGTCCTACAAAATAGTATTGAGTGATGTTTGCATAATAAACACTAAATAATTTAAATGGTTAATTATTGAAAGGTGAGTGATCCTTTTCACTGCCTAAAAGCCTGTAAAAGGGGTTTTTACAGCTTGCTGGACCAAGCTGGCTATGAAATAGTGGTTGCTACTTATCGTTCTCGTAAACCATTTTCCCCTAGTCGTTTGACAAGTGCGGTTTAAACGTTGAGAACCGCAGCCCAGTAAAGAATGTATGTAGCTATATTTGTGCCCTGCAGTAACAATGTGCGACACATCAAAGGGTCTCTCAAGACGGAAATACCGCTTCCAAGACAGGAGGATTTGGTCTACTTATATCCCAGTGCTATTCCTGGTGGCGTCCGTTCGCCGACGTCCCCCCTCGACCATTTTGGCTCTAGTGACTCCCCGTCCCTCCTACAGGATTCCTCTCGTTATCAATGTACCAACATTACAGACTGTCACTTTTTAGACAGCAAACCTTTTCTACAAATCAAGGTGCACGTTGCACAATCAGGAACCACTAGGTAAATAGGTTAGTTACCTAGGTTAGCAACCTTTCCTCACAATTATCAACTCAATTATTCAAGACTGGTATCTCCAACGGTTCATATAATTGGTCCATAAAGGTCCAGTTATGTTGTAATCCAGACGAAGGGAATGGAAAAAAATTCAATCCTGAAAGAGATCAACAAAAAAGTCCAAACAATGATTCCCCAAGTTTGATAATAAAATAGGCACCTACTCGGATTAAAAAGATGGGAAGGGAATTAAAAAATAATTTAATACCCAGTCCATAAATAATTATAGTAATGCAAAACTCATCTGCACCATGCTCAGATTATCAATAGATTCAAGAAGCATAAGAGTCGTGGCACCATCAAACTCGCAAGATCCTTATTGTAAGGATAACGTAAGGTAACGTACCCACTGCATTTTAGATTGAAGTATCTATCTGTTGAAGTAATCTGTCACTGTAACCTGCTTCATACCCAGTTTTGCCAAAAGAAGAGCATAATAAATAACTCAGCAAAAGCACTCACACTAGAATTGAATTTCAATTCAAAGAATTTGTTGAATGAGATATTATCGTATTTATTATATTCCTCTACACATGAGAAACAATATTGGGAAGTCGAGAGATAAGTAGCTTTTGGAAAAAATTTAAAATATATCCGCTGGACGCATTAGCGCTATACTTGGTGATTGGCTAAGCCCTGGTGATAGAGAGGGTAGTTAACCCTGATATAATTAAGGCAAACCAGCTGGCCTCGGCCAATCGTAGCGCATTTACTGCATTATGTCATCGGTGATTTCTTTACTATTTTTCTCTCCGTGCTTTTTGAAATCCCGATTTTCAAAAGCCTCTCAAAAATTAGGGAAAACGTAAATTATCGATCCCACATAATTTTCGCATATACGTAGGTATATTTTCGCAAACTTTTGATTCAGTATAAATCCACAAACCATATTACCTAATTCCCCATTGTCCAACCAAAGCACGTTCGTTCTGCTCCTAGCACTAGCCAGTCCCGGATCCTTTGTAGAGGCAGCTTCAGTGATGTCTTCAGAGCATCACTGTCTCAGAGATATCTTGGAAGATCTCCGACCCAGCAGGCGACTTCCCTGCTAACAAGTCTGCCTGAGCGCCTGCCCTTTCAGTTGCATCCGCCTGCCTCTCCCCTGCTCTCCTCTCCCTTCTTCATAATTCTCGGAATCCTTCCCGTTTTCCCTGACAAATCGCCAGAGAACTTTTGAGTAATAGAACCTCATCAACAGTTCCACGGCCTTGCACCGCGACTCACTCCCTTTTTTGCTCTGGATTTTTTTTTCTCGTCTTGTTCTTCTTTCGTTCGCCAGAATTTTTAGTTGGGCGATAATAGCCTGTCGCCGCCCTAGACACCTGTTCTTCTCGAAGAGCTCGTTTATACGTTTCTCGCTTTTGGAATATGGATTTTGGCACAAATACGAGGTGTTGATTCCTCCTTGGTTTTTCGAGCTCTGTTTGAATACAGTTCGTGATATGGATGATAGACGACTGAAGTTTTGTTCATTCAGTGTTTCGGGGTCTTCATTGTTAAATTACACGGAGGTTGAGTCTATTTGCATAGATCACTGGTTCTTAACCCAACTAGAGACACGGTCTGTTTCCCATACTTTTCAACAACCATGAGCCACTTCAAATAACCCTGAAACAGCCAGAAATAAATAATTGACAAATGGAGTTGTTGGCCTCTAGGCTTACCTACTGGCCCATTATTTGGACCAATTCCCATATTTGTACCATCTTTAATTTCCAACTCTGTACTTTCCTACCGTTTGAACCTTTTTACTGCCCGAATCTCTTGTTCCCTCCAGAAAAATCACTGACACCCTCGATCATCGTCCGTTTTTTTCCATATGGGTCCCTTAAGAGGTGAAGCAGCCACCCGGAACAACGGCGGTAGCTCAACAGTTTAATCGGGCTTCACTCTTCAGGTAGTCTCGTATTACAACCAGTCGTTACCCACCTGGTACCCCCCGAATCTTCCTATGAACGGCTCAATCCTCCTCAAAGCTCCTCTGTAATTCCTTTCGTTAGCATACAATGAGGACTTAAATGCCATCTACCGACCTCGAGAGTTGTTGTTATGCAGTCCGGGGTGCCCGCCTCAGATGAATATCGACGGTGCTTTGATTTGATATTCTGATGGGACTTCATGGGACGTCCACAATGTCCACATGTCCTAATGTGGGTCATTTGTAAATCTACAGGCTGCAGCGGCTAATTGAGCGAATATCACACGCAGGTACGTATTCATGTTGCGAAGTCGAGTGACGTTTACGCGTTAATTTAATCGAGTGACCTACATTTTCATGACCTCACATCATATTTATGTGGGGATTTGTATTTTTGTGAAGTAAAAGATGACACTCAAAGATTCATTCAATCATAAAGCGTGTTCTCATTTATGGCACATAAATAGTTGGACACGAAGAATCATCAGACTGCATCATGGAATAACTTTGAAACAATTATTGTGGAATGCTCCAAAGGAATCCTCAGCTGTCTTGACCGGAGCAGTTGGTGAAAATAACGAAAAACGTCAGTTAAATGAGTGGTGCAAGAGTAACGTTTATTGAAATATCACTGCAAAACAGGAGGTAGTCTGTATAAAGGGTGAGTCGGGGCAAGTACGTACCCGTTTTTCGTAAAACTGACTGTGATGCTACCATTTTCCTCCAACTTCGAAATTAGACATGACTACAGTTTTACTGCGTTCTCCAGACGTATGTGAATTGAAAAAGGTGGAAATTTATTGAATTCATGTTCGTCATTCTATTCAAATTGAGAAATAACTTAATGCATTCAAACGACGCACTAGCCACACAACACGGGTTTTCGACTTTCTACACAAAACACCATTAATATGTCTTAAATAAAAAAACTCAGATGGACCAAAGTAAGTACAGAGGTGTATAGATATACTATGTATTTGAAAATTAAGAAAAAACTCCGTATAGTAGATTTTTCCTTTGTCTGAGTTGACCAAATGTTCAATAAAATCTTCTAACTGTTAATAATCTTCTAAATCCCCACGTTGCAGGGATGGGGATTCAGGTTTGGGTAAGGGTGAATTAGGACTGGGGCTCAAGAGAATACGGTAGGCAGAGGGTTGCATCTGAAAATGAAGGAAAAAAAACCCATAAACCTGATTTGGATTTCTTAACATCAGGAACTCCTGAGTTGATCAAATGGTCAATGTATTTTGATCAAATTTCTTACCATTTTCCCTAAAAAGAAACCACAAGCAACATGCAAAGGTAGGTAGGATTGGTAGAGACATCCAAGCTAAAGTACACCTAACTAAGGTTCAAGTAAAGTTATTCAAAGGAACATTTAGAACCACCGACCAATTTTCTACTAGGATTTTTTACCTAATATTTTTGCAGAAAAGCAGAAGAGGCTACCTACCTATTCCAAAATTCTCTAAGAAAAAGCATAAATTATGAAAGCACATTTAAAATTACTAAAGCATTGGCATAATCTCACACCCTATAGCAAATTCCATGTTATTTTCAACATAACGCACTTGTCCCATATTTGAACGCCCTAGTCCCACTGTCGGAAAAATTTGGGGCAGAGCGTTTTGTTAATTCCGCGGCAATTCTCGGTTCTATATGGTTCTAAAAAAATTATAAGAATAGAGTGGCCTCTAGCGTGGCCATAGCGAGAAAAAACGAAGAGACTCTCTTGCCCCGAAAACGCACTTGCTCCACCTCTCCCTACCTGTATTTTATTAAATTGGGTCATAAGGCATCATTCGCATGTGTAAATATTATTGGTCTCCGCTGCATTATACTCTTATGCAGCTCTTATGCATGCTCTTATACATGCTCTTATGCATACTTTTAAAGCTCTTATGCAGCAACCATTCAAGCACTGAGTGTATCTTTTGATTGTAACAAGACTGCTCTCAATAATGTGAATCTCCAAATTGAGAAAATAGTGCTTATTAACATTTTTGTCATCAATTAGTCCCAAAAGAAAGAAGAAGTAAAGAATACTTTTGGCGCTTGGTAAATTTGAATTCAGTCATTCGAAAATTATAACTAATAAGCCGTGTAGGTAAGTAATTCATCGAATTTACCTGAATGAAAAACAGAAACGATTTGGTCGATACCATTGTGTGAACTTGAAAAGTGGGGTGGGAAGGCGATCTTGAGTTATGGCGAGGCATTATAGAGAACAATCCCTTTTGTGAAGCAGTGTGTGTTATGGGCTTATGAGGGATGAGGAAGCAGCTACGAGATATGTCAACCAATCTAACTTAACCAACAGGCCTCATCCATTAGGTCGAGGAACCCGAAGAAGTTATAAATGAGGGTATTGTAATGTTTGGAGAGTTTAGGGATGGGCCCACCTTCCCACTTGCCGAGAGGCAGGCGAGACGGAACACATGTGGTTTTTCTGAGAAGCTATGACGGGCTGGGGAGGGGGATATGTAAACATGTTCCATCCGTCAATGACGGTTCATTTGGTATTGTGGTGGATATTGAAGTTAGCTTGACGAACTTCTCCTGCTTTCCATCCCCTCTCTAGCTAAGGGATTAATCGCATTAAAACGTCTCAGATTCCATTGCCTGGAGCGAGGGACGAAATGAGAAGATTATTGCTGCTTGGAACATGGTTGGTGCACATAGTGCAGCAGAAGCAAACACTTGTGTAAAATGAGTTGGTATTAGTTATTTGGAGAAAAATATAGAAATACCCGGAATCCGCTTCTCTACGCTCGTCTTGGAGGGTTCGACTCCCATATGAGTTTCTGATAAAGATGATGGAGTATGCTGGCCATTGTTTAAGATAATGATGCATCAAATACTGGAAAAACATTTAATATAGTGTCCACGAAATTTTGATTAGTGGTAACATCCACGTCATTATAGCTAACATAGAGATTTACTTACCTTTGTTAGCTTATAATTCCATGCCTTATTCCGGAAACTGCAATTAGAATCTCACACCTACCACGACCACTTGTTAAAATAGCTGCTCTAGGTCTTGAGGGTTGGTCAAAATGGAAAACCCTTTTCTATGCCGACGTTTTCGACAGTTTATGATTTTCCCTCAGGGCTAGAGGATTGAAATGGTGTGTACGGTATCAGGATTGTTTGTTGTGTTTGTTTGTTGGTAGCCGTTGTAGGTATATACACCCCAAAAAGTGGATACTAAGCTTGACTCAACATAGGAAGACTGCATATACAGAATATGCCAGCAAACAGAATATGACTACTTGACTTAGCTGACTGGAGGCTAAAAAACTTGCTAACGCTTCAAAATGCCAGAACATAATAAATTAATCTCTCTGTTCTTGCATTTCAAAGGGTTTGAAATTTGGTTTGTAGTCTTCAGCCAGTTCTAAGTCAGTTTGTTGAGTCATGTTGTCTGATGCCAGTTCCTGTAACATGTCGTAAAAAACAGTCGACTACAGTCTAAGGTAAAATTCAAATTATGGTTATATTATTCAGTTTCATTTTAGTGTCCTATTTCTTTGAAGTTAATTTGATTCCTAATATTGTACCATTCAAATTCTATGAAGCCCGAAAAAATAAATAAATTATTTGAACTAATGCAAAATAAATTAAATTTATCAAAAAAATAAGAAAAATAAGTAAATAAAAATGTATTTGAAACTTCGGCTTGGAAATGAGTTTTCCGTGTCAACCCTCCCTCAAGATCTACTGCATATAGTTTTGTCCCCATCTAGCTACATATCTAGTTGGTACAGCAACAAGCCTGTACCGTACCTATCCTCCCCACTCCCAAAGTCGAAGCTATAAATGTATCGGATCCTGATTCGGCCTCGGTAACGCCTCCACGAACGTAACAAATGGTTTAAAAATGAAATCAACGCAAGCTCCACCGGCCTTCAGATTTATATCCAACGGTTGGGCCTAATTAAATAATTTCTTTCATTGCTTTCGGGTCGGAGGCCCTCACTTTAGATAAATTAGATGCCAACATAAATTATAACGGAACTGTTAGCGGTCAGAGGGATTTGTGGCTTGATCGCACAACCAATTTATTCGACCGGCTTATTGGCACGATGATTTATTTAATTATAGTAATAATTATGGCGCACGATTAATAGAGTCAGTATAATGTGGCTATCTGGATCTTCAATATTATTCCGCTCGCGTCTTATTAATGGATACCTACGTTCCTAGTTGTGCCCAAATGATTCAAACTTGAATCAGCAAAATACGAAAGAAACACAAGAGAGATATATGGGTACGTACACTGAAGATAAGTGTTTTATTTATTTCCCTTTTCGTGGTTTTACATATTCAAGTTCATAAACCTTAGTTGAAAGTAATAAATGTTGATGAGTTTTTTCTTGTTTAGTTCGTAGAACTCCATATTGATCTGGTTTTTTGAGATTCTGGCGTAGAACTGAAGTAATTGCCCTTTCAAAAATCAGATCAGAATAATAATTTATAAAATATTGATAAACGCCAAAAAAAAGTCTGTCAAGTGAGTGTGACACGTAAACTTCTCTCTTGTTCAGTAGCACAGATGTAAGGGACATTGCAATGGACCTATAGAGAAATAATGAGCCAATAGCTCTCTAACAATCTGGGTATCTGTGTGTGAACGCCCGCAGGGCTATGAGGTTTGTTTACTATTTATAGTTAATAAGTTATTTATTCATTCGACCTGGGTTCTGTCATTTTAGGGTAAGTTTGGTACAGGTAAGTCAACAAGAGATTGAAAGCTACAAATTCATCCGAACCAAAACTGAATACAAACCACGTGACGCCATTTATTTTTAAATTAATTTTTGATCAATGGAAAAATGAAAAAAAGAAAAAGAAAACGACCCACCCCCGGTCAACGTGGATGTCCACGGGCAAGTCCGAAAAAGTTCTCACGATGAATATTCAATTCCGGCACATAAAAGCGGGCTCGTGGGCGTCAGAGGGTTAACCCACATCCCTTGGAACAGTCGTCTTTTTTTGAACGGATCATTATCCAAACATGAGGTTTCTATCCGGCTTATCTATGGAGTTTTTACTGCCTATCATTTTAGAATCAGGTGTGCTCGACGATGGATGCAACAAGTTACGAGGGATAGATTTGCAATAATTGAGTAATGATTCCTATTAGTAGATCGATTTCGGGTTTTGCTCAGTTCAATAAAACACAGTTAAGAAGAAGCTAACTGTTCCTTATGCCGTGGGACATGGGGAACAGTATAGTATAGGTCCCAAACTTGAGAAACGTTATATTGATGAAGAATGTGGCGATTAGAGGAAGGAAAAAAAACCATGAAATTGTACAAGGGTTTATAACAGAAAATATATTATACAAGCATCAATATAACAATACAATATCAGCCATATGAGCAAACAGATGCCTACATATCAGAATTTCAATAAAACGTTTTCTTGTATAAAAATAAATACGATGCTAAATTTTCACATTTTACCTTGGAGGACTTAGATATAACACTTCTATTGGTCATTAACAATGTGCGCTGAGTACGATCTATTAAATTAAACTATGATTTCTCTTCTTATATTGTCTTAATGTCAACTAATAAAGAATGGGCATTTTTTTCGTCGGGCCAACTTTCATTTTTTTCTTTAATTATTTCTTTCTATTAATTTTTTCTTTAATTTTTTTTTACGAGTAGATACTTTGCTGTATCAAAAATCGTTAGCAGAAAGTGTCAAGAGCTGGATGGAATAACACAAGCGTGAGAAACTGGAGTAGATCGCCAGTGTACTTCATGTCCAGCCATTCACATGGTTAGTTGTCCCTAACTTTATCTTGATTTCTACCTGTTTCACGGTTGTTCTCATTGCTTACGGTGACCGGTCGAACAAAAATTTAGAGGTAGGACATTTCACGGTGCTGAGCGTCGAGTGTATTTTCTTTGTATTCGCCACGGTGTGAAGATGTGGAACCCCGCAGCAGGTGAGCGGTCGGAAGGTACCTAATGCCCTCACAAAACCAACCAGCCCTGCAACTAAACTGCGGATCAAAAGGTCGTCTCAGCCATCTCCCTCATGCTATTACTGTCGGCTTTCCAAGTTTGAAATAGGTAGCAATAAAACGTCAAGAAGAATAAGAGGGGAGGATGCAGGGGATGTGTTTTTGTTCGAGCTTCGTGGAGGAATAGGGTCTTCTCCCCTCCCCGACGTCCCATTGTGGGTTCGATGTGTTCATTTACCTTGACCCGAGCAACCATAGAGCAGACATTCAGACAAGGGAAACCTTCCGTGTGCTTGCCGTCCCCTCTATAATGACACAGAGACCACGCATAAGAATTGATTCCACACCCGACACCTGCCGATTCGCTATTTCAAAGCGTTACATCGCTGTTGATTGTGGACAGTACTTGCCTGGAACCTCTGGAAGTCCCTAACTTTCCCAACAATTTTAGAGAAAACCCGTGGAAGGATTTTCTAGGAATCATTACCATAATCTATTAAAAGTTCAGGATAATTTCCAAATGGAATGAATCCCGATGGACACTCACTTACCTTTGTACTTCTGGAAAGGAATGAACGAAAGGAGCAACGAGTAGATAGAAAACAGAAATAACTTTATATATACTTAATTATACTTCACATCTTGAGCACTTACTTACTTACTTAAAAAAGCGGCCTAACGGGATCAGTGCCATGTAGTTCTACACAGCCTCGTAGATCTATAATTTATGTCATGACTAGGACAAGCACTGCCTTATATTTTCACATAATCATAATATCATTATATCTGGGCACATTGCGTGAAAAGTGTTGGTAGTTTTGGAAGTTCATCCGGTTTTTGTTGAGCCACTGTTTTCCTCAAAACTAAAGTGATTTTGATCCTATTGGCTCCACAATTGCGTTTCTTTTGATACGCTTTTCTTATTTATTTCCTTGAATGTTCCACCTTCACCAGAAAAGTCGAAGACCCTAGTATGGCAGGCCCTATGAAGATAGTGTTATACTGTATATGCTTTAGTTTCCCAACATGCCGTTAAGGCGAAATGTCCCTCATTTTAGTGAGAAATTTTTTCAATAGATGGCTGTACTATCGGGGGCAAAATTAATTTCCGTTTTCCTCTGGAACGGGTGGACTGATTTTCATTCTGCAAAGCTTTTTGTGAATGGTATCATCAAACTTAGGTTTGTACATTCAGCTTCGATTTTTTTTAAATCGTCTTCCATGGTGCGCAAAATTTTTTTGCTCAAATTTGAACATTTTTTGAAATGTCAGGTATCCAAGACATGGAGTTTTGCTAGCAGAATCCAAATCAGTTTCCAGATTCAAAATCGGATCAACAGATCGATCGGCCTGTTCGAAATACGAATTACAATAGAGACAAAATTAATGAGGGGGCGAATCTTTACCTGCAGGAAATATATAACGAACAGCCGGAGTACATTGTCACTTTCTGATAGTGACTCATTTTCAAGCTAGACCGGGTATACTCCGATTTCCGTAAGGTTTTAGTGAAAATTACTATAGTAGTAAAACTATAGCCTCATCATAACTGTAGGTAAGTTTCTACGATTAAACCTCGAAAGAAGCAAGCAAGCAGTACTTATGAGGTTTTTTGCAGAACGATGAGAATGTGCCTAGCCAGATTATAATGCTCGTACATCATCCTCTTTCTCCATCGTAATATTGATCATCCGTGACGTTGATTGAGTTAACACGTCCAAAAATAAGGGTAATTTGTGCAATTTTACAACTTTCTACGTCAAATTCGGCCTTGATGCATTCCGGCGAACAGAAAGTTTTGTTACAGATCAACGATACCAGAAGAATCTGTGTGAGTTGAGCCGTTTACACAAATGAGTAAAGCGAGACGAGGTTAGTTACTGTGGTTCAGATGTTCATGGAACATTGGTTGATGCTTGATGGTTATGACATCTTGGAGTTGATGACGTGTAAGTTACGGGTGAGCTTTGGTTGAACTCACTACGCTAACTATTATAAATATTTTAAAAAAATGTACTCATGTACTCAATCCTTCGTAGCTGTCTATGTTTCTCTATCTTTAGATGTGATAGTGGTAGTTACGCACTACCTGAGGGGTGGGGTTCGCTAGTAGAGGTATTGCTTCCCATGATATTGAACCAGGATTAGTTTCCCTAAGTCAGGACATTTTTTAAGTGTCAAGCAGGCTCCAAAAACATGTGTTAAATTAAGGCACTTTCCTCTATAAGCACTTTGTGTTGTGCGTATTCAAGTGTGGTATGAGAAACTACCTGATAGCTCCAAATGCTTAAACAACTACCTACTAACTAACTTATCGAGAAATACGCGAAGCAATCTTCACAACCCACCTACAGCCAACGCCAGTCGCTCCCTGCACCACAGAAGGTGCGAGGAATACAAAACAGATAATTAAATCAGGTAGCTCATTAAGTGCACCTCCGCCCCACCTTCTTTTTCCCATACCGAGTAGGTACCTACTTCGTTTTATTTAAATTCAAATAGGTTCAACAGTCTGACGGTGTGACACGGTCGCTGTCGCCCTGATACCGGTAAAGAAATATCGCCCGTCACAGACCGCGCTTAGAGCCTACATGACCCAGGTTTTAATAATTGATTCACACCGCTTTCCTATACAACACATGTGCAACCTTCCACCGAGCTTTTTCGGCCAAACAATCCAGAAAAACATGACTTTTTGCCCTGTTTTTGTCGTCCGACTTGGGAACAAAAACACGGTTTTTAGACAGGCCTCGAGAGAAGAAAAATAAAACGAAAAGAGCGAATAATGATAGCTGATAAAAATACAACAAGGGATTTTTTTTCTGGGCCCATCCTACGCGCTTCTGATTGAAAAGTTTTGGACTCTCAGTTACATGAGCCAGTGATGTATTCATTAAGATTGGGCGGAACCCAATTAATTCTACACTTTTTTGTCCAAACCAGGAGCTGATGTTTGATTCATAGTCCTGGCGGGTAACTCGGTGGTGTACATTTTAACTGCTCAGAGAAACTAAGTTTTAGGATCAGAGAAACTAAGCACCAAGTTTTAGGATCTGCCGAGGCCGTATGTTTTCATTTTGTCGGGCAATCCCCTATTTTATATGTTGATGATCTATCGCCCCGTATATGGTAGTTCTTAGGTTTATTTTGTCAGGATTCAACCAGTGAGAACGGACAACTCACATTAACATAATTTAATTTCTTGCGGAACGTTTCTGGTCATACTTAACCCACCATCAGGCACCATGGCCGAATCCAAAAGAAAAACAAATGAAGCGGAAGGAAGTGCAAAAGATAGTTCATATAGAAGAGAACCTTGTCCACAAGACAAGGTTGCTTCCTAGACAAGGTTCTCTGCTAAGGTACGTCTGACTTATATTATTTTTCGACTCACTTTCAAAATAGGAAGATCCATATCCTTGCAGCACAGTTACCATCGCACTAACACCACACTAGGATCCGGTTATAATTGTATTTCATCACTATTATTCCCATCACTTCACTGATTGTGTATTGGTGGGTGAACAAGACAGACAATGTTTGATGTGTCGACATCACTTGAATGCATTCCTTCTAGATGCTCGGTTATTTCATTTTATATCTTTCTTGTAGTTTTCTTATAAATAATTACCAGTGCATGTATAAGTTCTTCATAGAATCACACAATTTTGTGCGATGTAGAAATAAGACCAGTGTCCAGTTTGGTGACAGTGTTTCTGAGGGCGTCTGAAGGCATCGTGACGTCATCACTGTGGGCTGGATAGCGGCCATCTTCAGGTTCCGCTTCGTGCTGCACCAGCTATCTCCCTTGCCTTTTAAGTTTTTCCATTATATTTAGTATCTGCCTTGTGTATATTTTTTTTTCCGAAGGCGCTAATTTGATGTTTCAATCACCTATATCATAAACAACCCATAATGAAAAGAGCTAGCTCTAGTTTTCCTGTACCAACAGTGCGATTTACATGGGTACTTCATCGTGCGGCTCATGACATGGATATCATTCCTGACTCGCACGCCTTCGTCTGGTAACAGAACAGGAGATCTACAGGGATGATCAAGTAAGTTTTTAAACTTACCTATATAAAATCTGCATGCCCCCACTCTTCACCATTGCAGTTAACCATTTACTTGGATCTTGGAACATCCACATTAGCACATTTTCCACATCAAGCATTATTGCAACCTATAAACTTTCATCACTCATCTCTCATAATCAACAATAAAGAACAGTAACTTTCATCGATCCCAGAAATCCAGATTGCTTAGTAGGATGGAATCTATGTTATTCGGACAGTTTGTTATTTAGCAAGTTATTCAGATACATGGTTTGCTCAACGTTCACAATAGAGCACTTCTGTTTTGAAATACCCAATCGGTAGACATAACATGCATAACTTTATTTTCATGATTATATTAGGTACCTACAGTGGCCACTTATGAGTAGGTAGGTAGGGATGGTAAAAATCATATTTCTACCAGTCATATGCACCTCTTCTGCATGTTTATCTTTTAATACACAACTATTTTTCTACAAGTCTATACCTTTCATTGGCTCGTCACCTTATCATATTCTTTACACATCTGTTCTCCCTGAGTAAGGATCTAGATCTTCATTATCACCGGTCATTCGCACTTGTAGGCTGTAGCTCTTGAGTACCTACTTACGAATAGTCACCCCACGGGTTCCAAATATTCTCTCACTTGAACCGATTCCTATTTGAACTTTATTTTGCTTTATTTTTTCTTTTGGATTCTCTACCTACCAGGTGCCTGCGAAGATAGGTTTAGTGTGACCGGAAACGTTCGGTAGGTAAGCAAGAAATTGTGAGTTTAGTTGATCGCTCTCAACTTGGGCTGATTCCCGACAAAATTAACCTATCAATTACAAACATGCTGCCGAACAATTTAACTACATCATTATTTTTTACTTTTTTACATAGTGATGTTTTTGGGCTGATGAAGTCAATCTACAATTCGCGACACAGATACAAAAAATATGATGTGAGTCCTGAATCGTTCAAATTCTAAGTCCTTAGACATAAATATGAATTTACTTGATTTCGGACCATTATTAATTAGCGACTGCAAATTTGTAAAAATGACTCACGAGCCATGCGCATATATATAAATATATATATAGAGTAATAGACGGAACGCCCGATGAATGACCATCGAACCAATGTTCACACGGATTCTTACGATCACCGATATCATACCATTATACATTATGTTCCGGTATCGCTCAAATTTGGATGAATTTATGTCTTATCTCTGTATAATTCGCTAACAATTTCCGTCTGATCTGATCAGCCTTAGCTACTGAGCAGGCGTATGGCAGGCGTTAACCTGACATGGGTGCAATCCCCTAATACTAACTCCCCTCAATCTGCTTCTCATTTCATTGAAATTTCTTGTCATTACACTAATTGGCACAAACATAGAGCACGTAGAGCACAGAAAGCATACAATTAAATTTACCTACTGCCCGCACAAAGTAGACGCTTTCCCAGCATTAATCCAAGCACTTTAAGTACCTATTCAAGTTATGATACACGTTCAAATTGCGTGTACGAGGAATGTGCATATGACAGGAGATGAAAGTAACAGGTTTTTCAAAAATGTCTTAATGATTACAATATCCCCCTCGCCTGATCTTTGAGATCAATTTTTGACTTCGCTGATCTGGGAGCTCAATTTTCAACTTAGTTGATTTGTGAGCTCAATTTTCGACTCAGCTGATCGGGGATGCTCCTTACCTCGTCGTTCTTACCCACCAGTTCCACAGAAGCTCCATACGCTTTCCCTAGAAACGCTTGGTTGAAAGTGAAAAGCATTATAAAAGAATTTCGTCACCCTAAAATGTGTCGCTCTTAAAAGTGTCGTTTTCTTCGATTATCTGCCGAAGTAATGACATGAAAATTGGACTCGTACGTCTTGAATTTAGAATCATTGACCGATTTTGAATAAAAGAAACACTAAACTCCTTCCCCCTGCATCCCCGGTTAGTTCTACTTTAGCCCTACCGGCTAGAATAAAAATAAAAAGTTCCATTCATGCAGCATGAGGTGATGAGCGAATTT
>JAEMON010000010.1:18331451-18342090 GCA_030264115.1 Lygus lineolaris
AAAAAAAAAAAAAAAAAATTGGCAAGAATTTCGATGCAATCCACAGTGAAATTACTTTCACTCAGTACCAACTAGTTCTTGACAAAAAAATATCTTGAGGGCCGAAATCATCGTTGAAACTCACACAAATAACCATCTTTCACCTGATGTTTTACGTATGTTTTGATACTTTTCTCTCCGTTTTTTCCATAATACACAATACTAATATCGCAAAGGTTATTCACAACGAAAAATGATATCCAAGTTCGCTATAAATTGGCAAAACCATCCAATTTCTGACCATTACTAGAGGCGTGGGGACAATCTTACATAGCGGAGAATACCACAAAACCAAAATTCGCCGTGGAGGCTGATGACTTCAAAAGCCATTATCGCAATGAAGACCGCATCTCTATGACGTTCGTCGTCGAGTCGTAAATGATGGCATTGACTGTATAATACAAATCCATCATAATATCTCTCTGTAACCATTCGTATTTTTCAGAGTTGATTTTTGTAATCCTTTTTTGGGAAAGGATTAATTTTGGTCATGTTGAAAGCTGTTATTTTTCCCTACAGACTATACACCCAAGTAATAGCTGTGATTTCGGTGCTAGTTACATTGCCATTCTAAATACCTTTTTCTCCTTAGCTTGCAATTTTTAAGATTAATTTCTTTGTGGACACCAGAAATGTAACTCTGTGAACCAACTCGTCGAACTCATCGAGGTAAGAATGGTCGATGTTCGAACATCTCGAGAACGGTTCTTCATACCTGTGACATTCCATAAGTCATTCACCCCCCCCCCCCCCCCCCCCCCCCCCCTCTCATCATATCCTCACAATAATCATCCCTCCATCGATTCTGGGCCACGCTTTCCAGCCCCGTCATTACGCTCCCCAAGTAAACACACCAGGTAACTGTTTTTATCGCCCCCAACTCCTATTCTTCTTTCCCCGTTCGGTTACCTCCGACTGTTTCTTTTTATTTATTCCTTTTTTTCTAATCCCCTTCATCTTTTATGTTCATCACGGCCCCCCTTTGGTTGTCATGGAAGGAGCCCCCATGAGACTACACTAATTCTTATTGTAATGTTGGAGTGACATGAAGAGTCAAATCAGTCTATCTCCTCATTATAGATTTAAATAATGAAGAGAAACAGAACATAGTGGTCCTATCAAGAGTACAAAGTATTTAACGCAATATGCATTCGAAACGTACATTTCACTAACGCTTGGAAACGATGTATGAAAGAAACTGCCGTAATCATCCCTGTGCATGGTGCTTAGGGTGTCCAAAATAGTTTTCTTCACATCCACCCAAAAACCTCATTTAGGTTCCTGAATTTCCCCAAAATTATGATAATCCTGAAATTTCCTGCTTCGTCGGCAATTGGTTATTTTTCAAAGGAGATTATTATTGCTAATAATAATTGGAGTTGTCACTGAAAATGCATTCATATTTGTATTTGCAGTGTTTACTCTGGATATTTAGAGCGAAGGATGCTGACCAAATCGAGCGCCGGGAAAATCATTGACGTAGGCAACAACGTGAAGAAGTGAGGGTTGAGGTCGTGAGTGGTTTTTAGAACTCTATAATTTTGTACAGCTGCGTTTTGGGGTTCGATGGAGCTGGAGACTCTGTTCTACTATGCCTTTTCTATATCACCGATGACATCTACATTTTAACCCGTGGTCCTGCTCTCCTATATACACCTTGAAATGAACATTCTGGCGAGGAATTTCCCTAAAGATGATGGATTATATGGGGCCAAGGAACTGATTTAATTCGTTTTTCCCATTTTTCTCAGCCAATTTTTGGCCGATTTTGTCGGTTTGTGGCATTTTTCTTGCTATTCGATTCTGTAAGGGGGTCAGCTATATGTACCTATAATTATAATTTTGAACTTTGATTTGAATGAATTTTGGATTTTTATCATCCTTTTTTTATTATAATATAGGATGAATGCCTATATGAACCAAAATTCGTTGCAATCTAGCGGAGAAAAATGAGAAAAACTGTGCAACGCTAAAATGATTAAGCTATCCGATTTTTGAACTTATTGGTCCTAAGCAGTAGTAATGTAAGTAAGAGTTCCTACAAACCCTTTGTTAGCTGAGGTTTAGGCATTTTTGAGGTAATTTTGGGCTCACCCCTCTCCCCCTTGAAGAACACCAATTACGTTACCTACAGATCGAAAAGAATAAGATCATTCATGGCCAAATGAGCGAATTTTCAAAGAATCATTCCTTTCTTTGCATTTTAGCGATTGTTGAAGAGTTTGAGCTATTTTCAACACTTGAACTTCAAATTCGGTAGTAGAACTTGCGCAAAATGGATAGGTATACTTCAAATCCAACCTTCCATTTGAAATAGCCAATATTCATTCCCAATATTCAGTTCAAAAAACGAATATTTTCATCAGGAGCATTTTCAACAGTACGCCAACCTAACAAATATTTTGGGCACGTTGCAACTGCAAAATCGCATTGCCTACCTATGCATATGAAGTTTTTTCTTAATTTTACTTGATTGAATTATTCAATTGGGAAGATGCAAAGGAATTGCTGATAATAATATTATGGTCATATTATGTGAAGGGTTTAGTTGGTCATATACGACCAACCATGAATATGATTCAATGCCTTCATCGAAATAAAGAAAGTTGTCAATCAGATTTCTTACTTTGAAATGGGTAGATATGGAGCAGAACATTATTACATTAGGCGGGATGTTGAGGGGAAGTTCTTCATTGGATCCGACTACCTAGTTTCGCATTATATTAGCATCTTCAGAGACACATCAGGATAAGTGGTGAGTTCATTCAGGTGGGTCATTAAACATTAGGATTATGTAGGTAATAAGAAGAGCTTGCTATCAGCTGGTAATATTAGTACTGGTAGACGACCATTCTTAAGGGTTTACTGCTTAGTACGTAGTTCCCTCTTTTCGTTTTTATATAGGTATATCGGGGTAGCTAATATTACTTCACAAAACGTTGTAGGTAGGTACATTATAAATAGTATTATGGTTCGTCAATTTTTGTCATTTTGCCCCCTAAAAATGGTGAAAAAGTTTCAAAATGAGTGGCCACTGACAGACAGCTGAAAAATAAGCACAAAATGTAACATATTTTTAGCCGTCAGCTAATGTTTAATTACCCACTTAAGTGAACTCACCACTAATCATTATGTGTCCCTGATGATTCTAATATAATGAAAGACTAGTAGTAGCCACGTATTTTTCTATTCTACATAAACAAACTACAATTTAATTATTACGAGTGACCTAATTCGTTCCAATCCACATATTGAAACCGACTACATTCCTAATAAGCCACCGCACCTCATTGGTCAGATCAGGAGAAAATTGGAAGGGGCCTGCAGGTTCGAAATTAATGTTTCGAAAAACACGGGAGAAGAAAAATACGACGAAAAAGAAGAAAAAATGATCAGAAAAGCCCACAAGTGGAGAGAATATGAGGAGAGAGATGAAGGGGTTTGTAATTAATTTCTGGTAGAAAACTAAATTTAATCATCCCGCCTCTAGCACACGGGTGCTCATAACTCATTCGGATGGCAGAGGCAATATTAATAGAGTTCTCATCTGCCCCACCACGACTTCATCGTCTCCCCACTACGCACCATCGTCTGTCGAGGCCTTCGAAAAAGGTTGGGCGATCGTAAAATTCGAGAGAATGGAAGTCCTCGGGGAGTTGAGCGGAGACAGAACTGCTGGATACTATAGGCTGGTAACAAATACAGATTGATGAAGCTTCGACTAATAACGATTCATCATCAATCAGCTCAGAATCGAAACCTACACTTCTCGAAACGTACCTATGAGATACCACTACTCAGGCATGAAAATCAACTCAGTCATCAGTTTCTTTTTCTTTTTTTTAATTTTTTGTTTATTTATTTTAGTACCGCCACATGAAACGTAAAATAGGCAATAGTTGTGGTATTTTCTGAATATATTCGAGTATTGTGCGTCGTACCCGATTTGCCATTCCTGAGGAGAGAACACCAAAAAAGGTCTGCATTCTGCAGAACCACCTAATATATCGTTTAGCTACTTGGTCGAATATAAACTGAAGGGACCCATTGGGTTTCGATAGTACCTACCTCTGGAAAACTGGAGCGTTTTTAGGCTTTGTAGTTTTTGATTTGGCCATGATGGGATCGTTAGACCCGGAGCTGACATGCAACCTTTGAATCCGGAGTGATCACACCTCAGAGAATTTTCCATAACTTTGGATAACCACATTTTGGATAACGATTTTTGTCGGTGAAAAGCCGACTGAGTTACGAGGGTTTGATATGAATTTTCCTTCGAACAGTCTGTATCATTTTTATGGAGATTGTTTGTTTACTAGTTTCAAATGCGGTAAACATAGGTGACATGGTTTTCTTGTTTTTATGCCCGAGTAGTGAGCATAAAATTGTTGTTTTTTCATGAAAGTTCGCGGTGAAGAAGTCGTGTTCCTTTGGATAAACCCGTGTTTTTTTTCTAACAAACAATGTCTATAATTTACGCGTATACATTTGTGAAATGGACGTGGCGTTTGGACCACCTACTCAAGTACTCAGTGCAAAAAGACGTACCTATTCATGTCACAATGTATCAGCGTTAAGCATTGATTTTTGAAAAATAACGTGAATGGACGTTTTCGAGTCATAAACATACAAACAGACAACAAATACTTGTGACAATATTTGTAACTCGCGATGCCACTGAGATGTCCAGTGCGCACGAAAATAGCCGATGCCACGGCACCGGAGAAAGACTCCCTGTACCGGGATTGGGTTTCACTATCCCGTGTTTTCACTGTTCGTGTTTCTGACTAATATTGATCGATTGTTAGAAACACGGAAGCAAAACCATCTCGATCGATTTATTGCAGTAATTTATTTTATTATAATTTCTGAATAATGATTGATGAGATCTACGTGGATATAATTATGAAAAAAACTTTAAAATTTGAAAATGATTAAACTGAAAGATAGATAATCTTTATCATTATAAAAAAAAATGTAAGTTATTAAAGTCAAAAATTATTAGGGTGTTCTTGACTGCTGAGTATAAAATCATTATAGTGGGGTTTTTTCGAGGGTCAGTCCTTCACTTATTAAGGAAACTCTTCATCAGGCCATATATATTCGTATTTGTAAACCTTCTTCAGTGCTTAGATGGGGGTTAAAGTTTGTTCCTGGCATCTATAATGGAGGTGACTACTCAACACTTTGGTACTCAAAACTTTACACTATTATCCATAGTAACTAACGAAGAGGAGAAAATAGGTATGAAAAAGAAGACTTTTTGCTTAAATTCAAAAAACCTTCTTTTTGATACGGATTTTCTCAACTTCCGTGAGTTACTAAGAATAATAGTGTAAATTGTTGAGTAACAAAGTGTTGAGTAGTCATATCCAGTATAATAGATGTGAAGACCAAACTCTAACCCCCACCCAAGCCCTGAAGAAGATTGTTTACAAATATATCGGATATATGGCCAGATGAATAGAGTGAACTTAATAATGACTGTAACTCGAGACCCCCTACTACTACATAACAACATACAAAATAAGGGATACCCACAATAGTGGAATAGAAAACTTGTAAAACTAGGTACCCAGGTAATATACGTTTTTAAATAAATTTTGGTCACTTGTAAATTCGTCTGTGAAGCTTGAACGTATATGATTTACAAGTTACAAACGCACCATAGGTACTGCTTTTTATAACATTTTCCTGTTTTTCGATACATAACTCAAACGGCTGACTTCTGTTTTCATGTCTTTATTTCATCTAGCACTTCCGGATTACTGCATCGTCAGGGCATTTGTAGTTGAGAGTGCGTATAATTGTGTAGTACATTTATCCATCCTCGACCATTCTGGGTTTATTTGGGTACTTACACAGTTAGCTTTATATAGGCTCCTCCTTTTCCTTTCCTTGCTTTACTGTTCATATGATTGTACCATATCTTGGTAGGCCTATTAGTTTGTTGATCTTCCTTGAAGTCTTCAAACTTGTTAATTACGAACTGAGTGTAATTAATTAGGACTAGAAGAATTATGATTTATGGAGACTGGATCAGTAATCACAATAATTTTACTAGAATATTAGAATAAGCAAGCATGGTATTTGGTCTCAATGTACTGACGATGCAGTAATGCGAAAGCGCTAGGTGAAATAAAGACATGAAAACAGAGGACAGCCGTGTAGTTATCCTCACCCTTATCCTAAACTACCAATAAGGAATGGCATAATACATAACACATACATAGCAACATGGTACATAACTTGTATTAAATACGGGATTTTAAAACGTTGTGAAATAGACATCTGTTGTACCTCCTTCTCCTTTACTATGGTTCATTGTTGAAATTATGAACTGAAAAGCAATTCCGATTCCCCCTTCTTCAGCGGTTTCCTGGTTTATTGAGACGGGTCGTGGCTTCGACACGGCCAAGGTAAATAACCCAGTCGATGATGAAGTTGTTACCTCGACTGTCGGGGTCCACAGCTAATTCCGGGACCTTCATCCTGCCCTTTCGTCATGCCCTTTCTTACGCCCTCCCACTCATTATTGGGCCCTTTCCTGGCGTTTCTTTTAGGGCGAAAGTCTCACGGAAGGGACGAGCGAGGAATCCCTTTGTTGTTGTAAAATAGCCTTACAACAACCTCCTTCACTTGTTTTCTCGAAGCCTACAACATAATTCACTGTCTAGTTCAACTTGACTGTTCATTGTACACCAGTTGGTAATTGAAATACGAGCAGGTACATTTATACAGGGTGTCCCATTTCATACGCATCACCCATTTTTTCTCCAACCAAGACCTACAAATTGAAAAAATACCGAAAAATTCGTACCTAATGATTTTCTATGAGGATCATAAAAATCTTTCCACTTAGAGGTGATTGCTGAGGTCTTCATGTACCGAATAACATGAACACTTCCCACACCATACACTGATAATCTGTATTATGTGCTCTAAAAAAATAGCGGGTAGCTTTTAAGAGAAAGGTAGGTACATAAATTTGAGGTCCAATAATCCCCCAATCATTCAATACTTTCCGTAGGTCTCTATTTCAGTACTAATTTACATAGATGTCAAGGACTATCGATAAACCTACGCGAACTCATGTTTACCGACCCAAACAACTCGCTCTTTCAAGAGAAATCCGTTCAACCAGAAGACAAGAGTCGACCTTTATACCCTTCGGAATGTTTTAGGGCATAATCCCATTTGAGGGAAAGGAAAAAGACGGGGAACTGCCCTGAAAAAATTTAAAATTCTAATTTTTATTCTGAGACCCATCCTGCGATGACGCATAACAAATGAAGACGTCGAAAGTTAGGCTCTTACATCACATTACCCCAAGCTTGTGAGCCAAGCCTTTTTTATTGTGATTTACAATTCATATTATGCGGCTCGAGATGATTTAGGCCCTACACGGGTGTAACGAAGAGGTAGAGGAGGCCATGAGGAGTAAAAATATGGTTTTATGGACCGTCTCGTTAGGTCCGGTTGTAAAATTTACGTTTTGATTCCTGCCCTGTGGTTGTAGTGCCTTATTTCTTAATCATGACAACCCTTCCTTGTGGTGGAGTTGCATCGTAACCCTTGTAACCCCTTAATCACGTGGTCTTTTAGATTTAGTACACCAAAGAGACAGCTCTTGTTTATCTCGATATTATTTCTCATTACTCTCTAGGCCCTTATTAGGAATTTCTAGTAGGTATATACAGGGATCATCAAAACAGAATGGACTGTTTAAATTAAAAAATTATGAAAACCTGAACCCATTGAATGGCACGAGTGAAAAAAAAAACTAAAAAAAGAACAACATTTATTGCATGGTGAGGATTAATTAGAAAACGGTCACTAATAAATTAAGAGCAAATAACCGAAAAGAAAGTCAGTATGCTCAAACTAGGAGGAAAATGCGGTCCAAGCGCTCCTCCACTTTGGGGAATTCTCACTGTCTACATTTCACATTTCCACAAAAACATTAAATTTTAATAGTGTATGAATGGTGTGATACAATACAAACTATCTACATTTAAAAGCTCCAAATTTTGGATAAGAAAATATACAGGGTGTCTACAGTTAGGTTGGGACAAACTTCAGAAATCGATTCTACAGGTCATTTTCAACAAAAAGTGTCTCCTGGAGTTTTTCTACCAACGCCCTTGTTTCTTGGATCTTATTTTTCCTTTCGACCTTACAACACTAAAACAGGCAAAACTTCGGAAATATTTATGTACATTGTGAAATAAAAAATATATACCATTGGAAGGAGCGTTGAATTTCCAATTAGGAAGGGCTGCTACTATCTTCATCAGTGGATTTAAAAGGCTCAAATTTCAGCCGAAAGTTCAAATTTCAAGAATTTTCCAAAATTTGACTTTTCACGCATCGTTTCGCTTCTAAACCAAGACTATTGAGCTAGTGCGCTCAACAGGAAAAACGTCCTCAGTATCTCAGCTTTCCAACAGAGTAGTAATTTTTGATCATGGTGCACTAATTAGAGGAGAAAATAGCGTTTGAATGCAAAAAAACGAAAAGGAAATCTAGTGAATGTTTGAACATAACAACAAATCCAACTCATATTTTGGTAATCTTTGTGAGTTGCTTGAATTTTTTCAGATAATTATTGCTCAGATTTACCTCAATGATTCACTAGCTCAGCAAAATATAAGTTGGATGTTCTGTTCAAAAATTCACTATTTTTCTAGAAAAATCAATTTTTGTCAGTCGAAATGAATCGGGAGTGTCACTATTCGATTCAGCGTGAAAAAATACCTGGAAGATGGTACTTATCACCTCAATTCATGGTCAGGTAGTCGACACCCTAAAACACTCGATTTCCTTGAAAAACAAACTTTTTTGCATTCAAACGCTACTTTCTCCCTTAATTAGTGCACCATAATCAAGAGGTACTACTCCGTTGGAAGGCTGAAATCCTGAGGAAGTTTTTTCCTGTCGAGTTCAGCCAGTCTATTTTTAAAAGAGAAACGATGCAGGAGAAAAGTCAAATTTTGGAAAATTCTTGAAATGTGAACTTTGGGCTGGATTTTGAGCCTCAAAAACACACTGATGAAGATGGTTAGCAGGCTTTTCTTATAGGAAATTTAACGGTCTCTCCAATGGTGTATCTAGTTTTTATCTTACACTGTAAATTGTGGGGGTACCGGGATGCAAGGTCGAAAGGAAAGACAACATCTTAAAATTCAAAAAACTCAAGAAATAAGGGGGTTAAAAGAAAAACTCCATACACTTTTAGTTGGAAAATACCTGTAGAATCGATTCCTGAAGTTTGTCCCAGCTTAACTGTAGACCCCCTGTATATTTAAATCCCCGTTTGAATTCAGGCATGCATTTTTTGGATATATAGGACGGGGTTAGCATACTTGTATCGGAATTAACCCTGGCGATTATCCTCTTGCGTTTAGTTCACAGATCACGTCGAGCCTCCGTCAATTTAACGACTTTCGACGGATGTCACGTCAGCCCGTGTTCGCCTTCCTGCGCATCGTGGATGGTCAGTGGCAAAAATCCATTGGTGAAGAATCGGTTTGCTTTTCCCCTTTCATTATTTATCTGGTACTGAAAACAAACAGAAACATTACAACGAACCAGAAACTCATCAAGGTGACTTAACAACACCATTTTGATTCTGGGGTGACACAATTTTGGTCCTCCAGAGAATTCGAGTCTTTAGGTATTAGTAGATGTATTATTCTTCTTCCGAGATCTTCCTTATATCTCACAAGATTAAAAATATAAGCGAAACACTTGGATTTACTATGATCCGCTGGTACCTACCTAACATGATAGGTAGCTATTATTATGGAATAATTAAGTTAAGATATATTCTCCATTAAACCGTCCTTAAATATGTATTTATATCATATTCTCCATTGGACCGTCTGGTCATCTTACTACATCGAGTGTTCCTCCATCTTTGGTCCATGCTCAGACACAGTAATAGGCTAGAGCATAATTTTCCTAAACTGGTTGAAATGTAGAGGTTCATCTATAGGTTTCCCAAGTCAAATTCAGAATTTTTCATTTCAAATTCCGATTTTTTCCAAAATCTTATAGGTATCATAATTATAGAAAAAAATCTGAATTTGAAATGAAGAATTCTGAATTTGAAATGGAAAATTCTGATTTTGACTTGGAACCACCTGGCTAAAGGGAGGTTCATAGTAAAGCATGAGTTGCTAAACAATATGTCTGAACAGCATACAGCTCTCACAACAAATTGCATACATGGGATTGATTTCTCCTTCCCAATGTTTCTTGACTCCTATTGATCGTGTGGAAGAGTACAAATTACTCACCTATATTATATTTTGTAAGTATCCTCCATTTTTTTTTTTTTTTTTTTTTTGAGGAAAAGATAAAAGGGAACGGACGTTCAAATGAGTGGAGGAAGATGGTGTGGGATCTCTCTGCACAGTACTTTTCTTACGATCTCTCGAATCACAGGTATGAAAATCGTCTAAAAGAGAGACGAAAAAGCGATAGAGGACCGAGGTAGGGGCGGAGGTGGTTCCAACACAACACACCTGCACCTGTAAACCCCGGTTTTAACAAGGGTGGCTGACAACTGTCAAAATGAAGGGGGGGGGGGGGGGGG
>JAEMON010000010.1:18356968-18370040 GCA_030264115.1 Lygus lineolaris
GGTCCCCTATCAATGTCATCGTCATCAGACCACTAGGAACGTGAGCGCAAGGGCAAACGTGAATTTCCTGAAACCCGTGCATCTCAGTTCCTTATTGACCTATTTCGCTCAAAGTTCCTAGGGTAGATTTGGACTGACTCCAAGACAATAACCTATGAATTTCGTCACGATTGGATCAGTAATATTTACTCCACAATCGCAAACTCGACATTTGTTGTCTTAGGCGTATCTCCGGAACTCCTCGACCAATTTCGGTGAAATTATCAGGGATTACGCGAGTTAGACCCTAGAGGGTCTCCCATGAATTACATCGCCATCGGACCATTAGTAGCGTGTACGCATGCGCTAACGTAAATTTCCTGAAACCACGATTTCTCAGTTCGGAATGGACGGATTTTGCTCAATTTCGGAGGGTAGTTGTGGGCTGACTCCAAGACAATTACCTATGAATTTCGCCACAATTGGATAAGTGATGGCTACGGCGCATGCTCAGACTTGAAATTTATTGTCATAGGCATGCTCCTAACTCCGCAACTATTCTACCAATTTCGTTGAAATGGTCACTAACTGATTCTATACGTCCATGTTGCAAAAGTGAGGAAGCTATACTGCCCACACAACTTCTTATACGTTTTTTCATTGGAAATTAGTTGTTATAATCGATTCCTGAATTTGGCCGTATTTTCTCGGACACCCTGTATTATCTCTATGGCCTTGAAAAGCGGCAGACAACACAGACAGACAGACAGAAAATTTGAGATAATGGTGCCTAATCGTTTTCAAATACGATGCAACGGAAAAGAAACGCAAAGTTCATGCTTATGATCAATTTACAAGCATGGAGAATTGAGATTCTGTTAATAGATTCTATCGTGATAGCGATCAATTTCCTAAGGAAAATAGAGCGTGAAAGGTCGGGAAAGGAATTTTCTAAAGGGTTTTATCGAGACGGATGTTTTCAGAACTGGTACTAGGACGGGCCCCACGACGGCTACGGGGGTGAACTGTGATATAGACATTAGGAACGCAATCCGGTTTAGAAGGCCCACCAATCTTCACCTTAGTCGAGGTAGGTACAAGGTGGGAAGGGCATAAGAGGTGGGAGAGGGAGAGGGGGGTCTCTCCGAAGAGAGGAGGAAAGAAAGAGGTATCTCCTCCGAAGGCACGTTTTCGATTCGGGTAGTAGTTAATGAATATTTAACCTGCGGAGAGAGAACGATGGAACAACAACACACCGCCAGCTCACCTAAGAGGATTTACATACCGGCTCGTTCACTTATTTGGGCACCCCCTCCTTCCCCTCCGCTCTTCTCGCCCCACTTATCCACCTCAGCTCCTTACCACTTCTCAATCACTTCCCTTTATTTTCTCCCACTTTGCGTCTCACGGAGTCATTCCGCCCCACTTCGCCTCGCTTACACCTCTTTTAGGCACCGCTTATATCTCTATTATTAAAGATTGAAGTTTCGGGGAAGACCCCGCTTAAGAAGGCAGAGGAGGGGGGGAGTCGGTTAATTGAGAAATACGCCACCCCTCCGCCTCTCCACCCATTTTGTTCATCACGTACGGGACTCTTAATACGCGTTGTACCCCCACCCCGTATCCGCCACTTACGGGACTATTTATCCCCCCCTCGTGAAAACTTAAGACCTCAATCACGTCCGTGCATAATTGACCCAGAGCCGTTTGCTGAAACGATTCAGAGACGAAAAGGGAGTTTTGTTTTAGGAAAGGGCCACTCATGTATCGGATATGCTTATGTATAATAAATAGCATTTCCCAGTCAAATTTAGAACTAAAGAAGCAACTTCTCGAGTCAGTTTTTAGTCAATATGAGAAGATTTTGATGATATGACATTTTGATAGCGGTCGCTAAACACCTTGAATTTGTCTGGGAAAAAACTAAATTTAATTGGGAAAAACCCAAATTTCATTGGGGAAAAACTAAATTTCATTGGGAAAAAACTAAATTTCATTGGGAAAAAAATAAATTTGGTTGGGAAAAAACTAAAATTGACTGGGAAATGCTATAGGTATAGCATTTTCTGATCAAATGAAACCTCTTTCCCATCAAATGAAACCCATCCGGTGGAAAATGCATTTTCCAAGATTAAAGCAGTCACTGCTTGTTGGGAACTGATGTTTTTCGTACGACATCGAAGAAGTGATTGTTCGCAGTGTTGGTACAATCACGACGACTGATTGCACCAATTTTGTAATAAATATGATTATGAAACTGCCAGCAGCAGCTGAATGGCAGCCTCTTCATTGAAAGACTTTCAACATGAAGTGTTAATTTTGTTACTCCAATGTTTTTTTTCTACCATGCGTTATGAAAGACATTTTTCCCACTTCTTATGCACATATTTATATTCTTCAAGACGTCAAGAAAAAAAAAGAATATATAATACAATTATTGCAAACCAAATATTCAAATAAAATAAAAAAGGTTTCATTTGATCGGAAAGAGGTTTTATTTGATGGTAAGAGGTTTCATTTGATAGAAAAGAGGTTTCATTTGGTCGGAAAATGGTATATTTATGACCATAATTTGATCGAATTCGTGAGCACATTAAATGCCATTTACGTGACCACTGTGTTGTGGGTCGTAACTGGGCCCACTAATGGGCGTGGTTATTTGTTAATATTTACATTGAATGGTCTCAGTGAGAGCTTTCCAAATTTCTCCGAGTACTAGCTTTCCAATAAAAGGCATTCTATTTAGTATCAGTTATTTCTGGAGATCAAAGAAACTGATAGCGTACAAGTCCGCAACACAGAGAGACATTTTCATGTCGCTCCGCGGATATCCCCTCAGTTGATCTCGAAGACTCAGCTGATATCTGGGAGCTCGATTTTCAGCTTACCTAATGTTGGAGCTCAATTTTCGTCTCAGCTGATCTCCGAACTCAATTTTTGACTCAGCTGATCTCCGATCTCTATTTTAAACTTAGCTGATCTGTGAGCTAAATTTTCGTCTCAGCTGATCTCCGAGCTCAATTTTTGACTCAGCTGATTTATGAGCTCAATTTTTGTCACAGCTGATCTCCGAGCTCGATGTATGACTCAGCTGATTTGCGAGATAAATTTTCGTCTCATCTGATCTCCTGGGCTCAATTTTCGACACAGCTGGTCTATGAGATAAATTTTCGTCTCAACTGGGAGACCAGTGCTTACTAATGGGTCCGAGTGCTGGCACTCTCTGTTCAGGACGAGAGAGCGTGTGCTAAAATTTTAGAGGAGAATCTGTGAGGTCAATTCTAGAATCAGCTGATCTCAGGGCTCAATTTTCAACTTAGCTGATTTGTGAGCTGAATTTTCGACTCAGCTGATCTGGGAGCTCAATTTTCAACAACGCTGATCTGTGAGCTCAATTTTCGACCCAGCTGATCTGGGAGCTCCATTTTCAACTTAGCTTATCTGTAAGCTCAATTTTAGTCTCAGCTGATATCGGAGCTCAATTTTGTACACAGGTGATTTCGGAGCTTAATCGTCGACTCTGCTGTTCGGGGACGTCGTTCTTACCCACAGTTGCAAACAGGCTCCATACGCTCCCCCTAGAAACGCTTGGTTGTAAGTGAAAAACATTATAAAAGAATATAATTATTGTAGGTAGTCATCACTTCTACTAGTGTGCTTCATAATCTTGTAAAGATACATAATAACAATTCCAAACTTGAAACTCCTACCAAATTTGTTTGTTAACCCACGTACCATTACTATTCATCTGAAGGATGTGGAAGGAGGAGGAAATTGGCAGAATGAGATGTGGCGTGATGTGATATTAATAATTAATTATTAATTATTCAGAGTTATCCAACGAGTGGTGAACGATTTTTTAGGGGTGGAAAATGAGGAACTCCCAGCAATGATGGGTTTTAAGTGAAAAGCTTAAGAAATTGGTGCTTTATGTGGGCGGAAAAAAATTATGTTTATGGCAATGCCAACCAGCTCCAAACACCTACTTACAGGAAAATAACATGAATTGTCAATGTTTTTGCGCAATGGAACGTTTGCTAATCATGTGAAGTACATCAGGATACAACGTTTCCCACAAAAAGACGTACCTATATATGTTTGAAAAATTGTTCTCCCTATAAGGCCCTGTTTCGCTCTACTGTGCGGCGTTTCTATCGCGGTAATCTGCAATCCGGAGAACACTCTGGAAAGGTCTCAAAGGTCTGGGAGCAATGAAGCACCACAGCAAAAAGGGGGCTTTGATAAGGCATAAACCGAAGATACACCCCCCCCCTCCTCCACATTTCCTCCGCGGGTTCCCACCATAGTTCTCCTCTTCTTCGAGAGAGACGGTGACGATCCTCTTCTCCTTTTTTGACCTCGCTTCGTAACCCTTCTGTCTGGTCAGGCTAGTAGTACTTGTATGGCAATGCTCAATCGTTGGCACTCGTAAGCACATTCAACTGACTTATCAAGGCAAATAAGTATCAGTCACGTCGGCAGATGGTTGTGCAATAATTTCTTTATTCGAAATTGAAGAACCGCAACTGATTCTAAAATCTTCTTCTGAAATAAGTAGGTACATCATCTATTTTATAGAGAGCTATAATAAAATCTGATTAAATAAATACTGATACGAATTGTCATTAACATCGAATAATCATTAAGAGGGGAAATGATTATTTCTAAGACTTAAATAATAAATTATTATTATTATTATTATTTAAAATTATTATTATTATTATTATTATTATTTTGCTCTCGAGTCTACCAAAGGTAGCAGTAGCAAAAGCTTTGTTTTCAGATTGAGAATCGAAAAAATTTTTGTACTCCGGAATTGAAATTTCCACTCGCATTTTACGTTTCATACCTTCCTGAACAAATTTGATCCCATGTCTGTCTGTCCACATTTCCTTGTTACAGCTATACCTTTCAGACTTTCAAACTTTCAGGGATTATGCGAGTGGCCCTTTGATGTCTCTTATGAATTCCATCATGATTGAATAAACGATACGCTCCGCACATGCGCTCACGTAAATTTCGTTAAGGATTGTGTTGACACTTTGTCTAAATTTACAAACATCAACACAAGAGTTTTGAACTTACATAGGTTGATTCAATTTTTTATTTCGAATTTTCTTGAACGCGAGGAAGCTATGTGCCATTTCCACTTGGCAGAGTATTTTTTTCGCACAGTGATGTGAAATGGGAGTTTATGAACGATTCGTATCTGAAATTTTAGATTGATTCCGAATATTCCCCACGTTCCTACTACCTGAAATAGCAATTTAACACTCTAAATCTCAAAACACTAGGAATAGCACGTTTTTGACCATTGAAACAGCCCAAAATTGTTTTTTTATGAAAGAAAAGTTTAAGACCTGAAAATTCTGCATCGAATAAAACCAACGCAAGCTCACTAACACAATAGTCATGATTTGACTTGATTTGATTTCACTTTTGATTGACTTTTCAAACTTTTCCTTTTCCAGACGATTCAACCTTGAAAAATCATGAATATTGTGTGGGTGAGCTTGCGTTGGTTTCATTCGACGCAGAATTCTCAGGTCTTCGACTTCTGTTCCATACATGTTTTCATACTGATCCATGCTACTTGAGTAGCTACTTGAGTAATCGTGAACAAAGAGTTAAAATTCAAAATTGTCTAAGCCATACCTATAAGTGTTCCTTCAATTATGATATTCCGCAGGGAATGGTGCTGGGCCCCCTCCTTTTGTATCCCCCCCCCCCCCCTCCTTTTGTATAAATGGTATATTTGATATTAATTCTGGGGGTGCTATTATATTGTTTGCGGATAACACGGCAATCATTATTAGTGGCGACAACTGGGATGAAGTAGTGAAGAACGCGATTCATAGCTTGCAGGTGCTGCAGTTGTGGTTCGACAACATGGGTCTAAAACTCAACTATCAGAAAACCAATTTCATCGCTTATGCAACATCAACTGGTTTGGTACCGTCAATAGGTAGTCTATGAAATGTCATGTTAGTGATAACTGTAGTAATCGTGATTACCCAACTGTGGGTTCATGTCATTAGAAGTTAAAAGGATTTTATACTTTGCTTTGGTCCAATCACTTCTAGTGTACCTATGGTATAACATATAGTGGCTTGGGGGTCTGCGCATGGTATAAGGACACAACTACTCTACCTCACTCAAAAATGCTTGCTCAAGATTCTTCTTAGAAAACCTATCATTGGAAGCACCTATGATACAGAGCGCCTATAATACAGAGCACCTATAACACACCCCCCCACAGGAAACCGTTCAGTTCGATTCAGAAACCGATGAGTAACTGATTTTCTACGAAATACGATAAATAAAGACATTGCTTACACTATTATTGTTAGAATAGTGAGTATCCACGATACCTCCGAAATAAAAAGGGAAAATTTCCGACCTACGCCAACTTCTGTTCAACTTGCGTTGTGATACAGAAACTGAGCCCACCAGCCTCGCACTTCAAGAAATTAGTCACGCGAATCAGCTTCCCCAAACGGCGCCGCACGCGCGCGATCATCATCTTGTTTGATACTTTATCTCTCTTCTTCCTTCGACCGTTTTAATGTTCGAATTCGTTACCTTTTTAACGTCGCGTGATCTGATAAAAATCCACACGATAGACGTACAAAAAATTTGAATAATTGTGTAGATCTTTTATCAGGTTTTGTGTATAGTCCCCACCAGGACCAACTACCACTCAAACTGGTCCAACTACCAGTCAAATTCGAGCTAGATCGAACTAATAAACCGATATTATTATGTATGTATTCCTAATAGCTGGTTTATTATAATTAATAATTTATGTAATATAAACGTTTGCGCATGAGCAGTAGGACGCATGAAACTTACAACCTAATATAGAAGGTTCTCAACTACTCTCAAAGTGCGAGCTAAAGAGGTTCATTAGGTTTTGAGACTTTTGAGAAATCGGAGTATTCAGGGGGAATCCTTGGAAATCTTATCGAAATCAAATGATGAAATCGCCCTATTTCATTCTTACCTTGGTCATCAGTAAGACTAAAATTATGAATTTTGGGCCACCAACTGTAACTATGTATCTTATGGAAATTTGTCAAGGTAGAGAGGGGGTAAATTTCCCCCCTCTCCCTTGCTGCACCCGGTCCAGCCCTTGTGTAATAATTGGCCAGATCAGGTGACAGCTCTTGTATGGACTCACCATCCCAGGAACAGCCCCTAATCGGCCGTAAAAAGAACATAATATCGTGAACTTGTCGCGAGCGATCCGGGCGCTATCTGTTGAGAGGAGGGAGGTACCGTCACAAATTGCACGCTTGGGGTCTTGTATTTTTTGATTTTTTTGTAGCCTTGAAACATCTTCTAGCTCGAATCGGTGTACTGCTTTTGACTGATGGTAGTACCAGTACAGTTGTGGATGGTACCGAGCTGGTTCTCTTCGTTCACCACCTGTTATCGTTATCACACCTTTCGTATGGCCAAAATTAGACTGAAATGGCAGTTCTTTCTCAATTCACTGTCAGGATGGTAGTAGTATAAATATAGAGTTTAAATACCTACGAGTTTACTTATAGGTATCTACTTTTACTGTTTGCAAAAATCGGTGGGAGTCATAGGACTACAAGCAAGAAAAATATTGATGGAGAATCATTGGAAGGAAATAGGTTTATTGGAATCTTTCAACTGTCTCTTAGCTGAACTTGGAGATACATGAAGTATAATACGCCCTAAACGTGTGGAGGTTTAGCGTGTGGCAAAGATACGAGGGCAGATTGATTCGGAGCCAAATTTTTGTCAAAAAGTTCAAAAGAGTGTTTTTTTTTCACTTTGGAGTAGGTTCATTAATTTTTCCAGTTCAAAAGTGAATCTTCTTTGGGCTCGGAGAAATACATCTCCCGTCAGCTTGGAAGCAGAAGTCTACTATTTTAGCAACAAACGAACCTCTTGTAAACTATGCCTCATAATTATCTCTGGGCTGCTATATCCTTGAAGCTCCTCAAGAAAAACCTCAGAAGAAACGTGCAATTCAGCTGCATCGTAAACATAGTGTCAGTAATATGTGAGGGTAAAGGGGATTTACCATGTCATTTCGTATGGTTGACTCCCGATTCTTGAAAGCAACGGCGATTGGGTCTGAACCATCAGCCCTGCATCTCGTCTGACCTTTGCTGATGAATCAATCAGTGGTTCCAAATGGGTTCAAACGTTACCTTCCCCTTACCTTTCTTGAAGCTTGGCGGAGAAACTATGCTATATGGGCAGCTGGTTCACCCCCACCAATCATGCTAACTTAGTAAAACATAATATCAATGATAAATTATCATAAATATAGTTGTGTTCATTGGACACTGTTAGGACATACATCATTGTGTTCCATAGCAGGGGCGAGTGTGTTGCAACGCTGCTTTCCAAGGCTAATTCACTTAGTAGACACTCGTGGTATAAAAAAAACTCTGAAATCTTGACGGTGGTATTAGAAAAATGGAGCCGAAAAAACAAATTCGAGTCGAGCTCGCATTATGCGCGACCGGTTCTGTGAAGGGCGGGGCGGCTGTTCCCATCCTGATATCTGGAGCAAAGGTCGTTGAAGAAAGCGACCTGGGGCATTACGTAAATGAACCCACGCGTGTAAGTATTCAGTCGATCAACCGGCGTATCATAATTTAGTCTCGTGTTACTGTTATAATGATGAATAGGTACTCGTACATGAACTAGCTAGATGGCTGTAGACCCTTTTGATGTTTATGGATATTGTCCGCTTCAGCTAACATTTTTTATTACTTTTCTAAATTTATGTCTTGGCCAAATCATTTCTAAAACCTTTATTTTGTATGTTGATTTTCCATGTTTATATTGGAAGGATTGAGATTAGGAATGGAGCTAAGAAACCCCAAAGTTCTCCTGCCCTGGAAGGATGGAGGTGATGGTGGTCGGGTGTCGATACGTTCGAGAAGCATTATGCGCTCGTTATCTAGTCAAGCAAGCCTGAGGAGGAAAATTGAAAAACTCTGGACCAACAACAAGAAATTGAACTGGAACGAATCCATGCACAGAGGGATTAGTTGTTGTTGGATGTATGGAGAAAGGAAGTTGAAGCTTCCGATACTGGTATGGATCATCCAGGAAGTCGATAACTTCACACAGGAAGAAGGAGATGATCGGCTAAATGTGAACCAGATCGTCGTTGAAGCTTGAAGCCAAAGTCGATTCCCTTCCCAAAAGAAAGGCCAATTCTATCCTGATCCGGCCGTGGCAGAGCCCAGGTCCCTGAGCCACAGTGTGAGATTTTGGTGGAGGAGATGAGCCCGAAGGGATTCAACTGAGAGTAGATGGCAAGGGCGAGCTCCGGAGACCAACCAAGAAATTGAGATGCACTATGTCAGGAAAGACCACGTACGAGAGGACGGCCAAGATGATGAAGGAGAAGAAATTCATTTGAAGCAAAACAATCCAACGCGCTTGGGAGGACGATTGGCAAGAAGCGATGGGGTGGTAAATTCTCCACTGGGACAGGAAGCAAATGCTTCAGAGGAGTGCAAAATATATGGAGCCACAACGGGGCACATCTATTATTCAGCGGTGCGATCAAGGCTTCGGAAAGGCAAGGGTAATAGGGCAAAAGTTTGTCTTGAAAAACGATGGATGCATTTTAGGGCTGAACCGCTCAGGATGCGAAGCAAACCAACGCAACGCCATGGGATTTCCAGGTGGCGAAGGAAGAAGAAAGTCACGAGGAAGAGACTTCGGCTGCCTGTGGACGGGACACGAGCCCCCTGTGCCTGCACGAGTGCAGCAATCAGCAATCATATCTGGCCTCTGTGCGAAGGAGAAGCGGACGTTGTACCAAATCTCACCGAAGATGACAGAGGAACTATGACAGCCGTCAGCGTGGGGGAGTATGTCCGCTTCAGCGAACATGTTTTATTACTTTGCTAAATTTGTATCTTGGCCAAATGATTTCTAAAACCTTTATTTCGTATGTTAATTTTTCATGTGTAAGTATTTTGACTGATGATTTTGAAAAGTCTGAAATTACAAATTTTGCGAATTGCGTACCAGAGAAGTCTAGTATTTTATGCGTAGTGCTGTCTAATAATGTAATAAATCATAATTTATCATGAAGATACGTACCTACTTGATTACGATTTACTATAGATCTGTTCCACTGTAGCACGTTCAAGACCTGTTATGCAAGAAAGGCCTTTAATTTTGCAGGGGGAGCAAAAAGGGCCAACGACAAATGTCTTGAGTTAACATCATTAATTTTGACTACTGGTGAACTAAAGTTCTATTCTTAGTATGCATCAGTGACTCTTCATGGATTGTTGAGGGATTTCATGGGACTGTAGCAGATAAATTGATATGAAGAATGATTTCTGTGGAACTGTACAACAACTTTGAGCAGCTGAATCTCAAAACTCATGTTTTGTAGAAGGGCCCTCATTGCAGGCACCTTCTCAATTTAGAATGGAAGGAATAAACATTTTGTAGGGATGGACGAGTTGTGTTCGACGAGATGGTACCTAGTTCACAATCAAATGGTAACTTCACGATACAATTTACTGAAAGTCTTCATATTTTATTATTTTAAACATTTGGCATTGTGGTAACATTTGGTATTTTTAACATTTGGGTTATATAATTTTTGGATTAAATACTTATCAGAAAATGAAATTTAAGTATACGCAATAAATTATAAATCTGATCAAGTTTCCGAATTGCTGATTTGCATAATACTTATAGGCCTCCTCAATGTTCGATGTAGCTAAACCTACCTATCTCTATAATATTAAATGTCAAAAGGTATCTAATTGATCCAAGTTAGAAATATGGCAGAGTGAAGTTGTGAAGTAGTTCTACGTGAGGACTCCTGATTGAGATAGTTTACCGATCTACACGAGGAAAGGTGGAATTCGTTAATATATTCATGTCACGCGCTTGTTTTCGGTTCGCTCTCAAAATAAAAAGAGGATCGAAAAAGCAGTAAAAGATTTTTCGAAGATTGGAGCTCACCTTTATGAGGACTTCGAGTCAGTGTGGGGAAGTTGGTCGTGTGAACGTGCGACTGTGTGAGTGGCTTGTAGGAAACCAAGAATTCAAGTTTGAGTGGAGCAGTCACTTATCACGTCTCGGTGAGGCGATGTGGAGATTAAAATGTAGCGCCATATCCGCCCCGTGGCCGAGCTCCATCTCATTAGGAATACGAGACCAGACCTGTCCGCTGTCCGTCGTCCGTTTTGTCACGATGTTCCTCAGCTGCCTCATATGAACCGAATAAAAATCTCTCAGATCTTTATCTACTTTGTGCGGGGGCCAACGGGAGTGAACCGTATTCTGAAGATGAAAAGAAGAACGTAGATCCTTTGCAATCTACATGACCTTAACCCTGCACAGGTAACATCATTAACTCTGACATGAAGGGTAACTTGGGGTTTTTTGGGCCCCACTTAATCTTTCCATAATTGAGCTGCTTTGAGATTATTAGATTATGCTAATTAAACAATAACTGTATAGTAATTTGATAACGATAGGCGATGGGCAAGGAGCCCTATGGTAAGCAACAGAAGGAAATTATGAACCTCCTTTGGGAACCTCCTTTGGGAACCCGAAAATACACGTGTATTTTAATATGTCTTCTTACCGACTACTTGGGTAAAGATTGAGCTCAAACAGTACCATAACGTTAATTTTCTGAAAGGGGAATCAAAAACGGATAATGTAGTGAGGAGTCCACTTAGACCCAAAGCCGACCTGTCTTAATTATCCCACGAAAGTGGAGCTTCCACATCCAGGAACAAGCAAATGTCTTTCACGGCCTACAGCAGGTTATTGTAGAGCTTCCACATCCAGGAACAAGCCAATGTCTTTCACGGCCCACAGCAGGTGATTGTGGAGCTTCCACATCCAGGAACAAGCAAATGTCTTTCACGGCCTACAGCAGGTTATTGTGGAGCTTCCACATCCAGGAACAAGCAAATGTCTTTCACGGCCCACAGTGGTGGACCACTTGAAGAACAGGTACCCGGAAGTATCCAGAAGGTCACATAGGACATATAGAGAATCAAAGACGTTGGGGTCTGTGTGGACGTCTATACATTGATCAGTCGGTCTGGGGTTGCAGGAACGCTAAGATCCTGCTATCGCCAACGTTTCAGCAAATTTATTTGCCATTTCAGGGCAGACGTAGGTATCTTAGAACTGAATTCAAGTGGTAGGCACTCGTTCTGAATAGTTTAGCAGGGAAGCTCGTATCGCTTCCCCTTCCGCAGACTGCTCGTGCACCATTGGTAGAGCGAATAATGGTATTATGGATATTATGGTAGAGGATCCTATACAGCTCCTCACAGCTGAAAAACCTGTTGGGGCATCTGGCATTTCCTTTTGGTAGCCTTCATTGGCCAGAGAATCCGCCCTTTCATTCCCCCAAATGCCGCAGTATGAAGGAATCCACTATGTACTGTGCGATTGTCATCCGTTTTAGAAGTTGCCGCTTCAAGGATCCATTCCAAAACATCTACAGGATTAGTCAGCCCACTTGTAGAGAGGCTCAAAGTTGCAGCTGGACTTCTCCATGAAAATTACTGGCCAGTTGCCCGTCAGGGGGCGAGGCCATCCCAGCAACCGAATACTTTCCTGCTCCTCCATTATCTAGTCGCTCCGATAGCAGATCCATCCGTGTCCTGCTCAGAGTAGCTAATATTATGTGGATATCTCTAGCGAAACTGCTTTTAATTCACTTGGAGGGGTGTTCACCCTTGAGACTGGCGATATCAAATTCGTGAAGCACGCCACATTGTGGCGAAGGGTCAGATCAACCAACGTTGGAAAGGGTTCAAGCTATGGAAGGAAGTAAGGCCACACTCCTCTTGCAGCTCCTTACTCTAGATAGATAGAACGTCTGGGAGCTAAAATTCTGCAGCGAGTCTATAGGTTTCCACACCGTTCCTTCGTAGCCGCTCTGGCTGAGACAGCGCTGCAGCATCCCGACGATACCTCTGAGGCTCAATTCCACTCTAGAGCGCCATGGCTGCTATACAAGTGTGCTTTGCTCCACCGGTTATAAGTCGAAGTGCGTGATCTGAGCAACATCCTTTTAGCGAATTTTCGAAGAAAA
>JAEMON010000010.1:18372610-18387694 GCA_030264115.1 Lygus lineolaris
GCAGCGTTTTTATGGATGCTGCGGTGCTCAGCAAAAAGAGAGGTAACCTGAGGAGAAATGGAAGAAAAAATCAGCGACCATTGCACATAGCGCGATTAGTGCTGCATCTGTGCGGACTGAGGCACTTCACTCACCCCTCCATGTTTCTTAACAAAAAAATATGGTTTGCTCAATTGATAAAAGTACTGTCTTCCTTGGGGTTCCTCGTACGAGAATAAACTTTCATTTCATTTCAGTAATGTAGTTAGGTCGTTTATTTACGTAGTAAACGCATAGGTAGTGTGAACAGAGAGGTTAGAAATCCAATACTTACTAGACATCTACTGGGCTGTGGGAATCAGAAAGAGATGAATTGAGGTGTCTCCACTCAAAATCAGAGCCTTGAAACCGGATGCGAAGTCGATGAGGCGGTCAAGTCGAGGAAAAAAGGCGGCGCTCCTAATTAGAGGAGAAGGTCGATGGGAGGGGAAGTTTCAAGGCGGGAGGGGAGATTTCAAGTGCTTGTGGGTTTATCAAGCGGTGAAGAGGAGGAAAAGGGACGACGTGTAGGCAGGGACAAGAGACAGAGGTGCATAATAGGGTATCACCAATTGTAATGAAGGCGGGTCCTATTAGGACCAAAGCCTCCCCTTTCCACCCCTCCCGTCCGTCCACCGGGTGACGGGAGCAAATCGTCAAAGGCTTCCCAGGTTTGTTTTCCTATAAGGGGAAAACGATCGAATTATTCATGGGAGGGGAGGAGGAGGACATACAGGGGTCGGGGGAGAAGGAACCCCGTATGTCCACATACACACACGTACATACAGCCTTCCGCTATCGGTATCGTCTGAACCCGCTCATGAATACTGTATGTAGCCGAGAGCAAGGGGTTTTTCTTTTTTCCCTTCCCTTTTTTCCTCCCGTTGGTCACAATGAACACATCAAGTCCTTCAGGTCCTTGTGGGTTTCTTTGCACCCCCCCCCCCCCCCCCCCCCCCCCCCCCCCCTCTTTGACCCTCCAGAACCTACAGTCTTTTCTCCTAGCTCTGAAGCAGAGAGTGAACGGTAAAACATCTGGTCAACTCACTACTTTCCTTACCAACCTTAGACCCGACGAAAATCCCTATTGCTTCTGATCCTATTAAGGTAATGGAAGCTATCATCAAGTACGAGTAATTACTGGTGGTGGAAGATGTTGCTTGAAAAAAATTTTATTTGACCATCCTTTACTAATTATTTTGGTTCATTATTTTGAAGACTGACTAGACTTGAAGACGAAGAATTATTATTATTATAGTTTATAGGTACACATTGATGAAAAACAAATTATATAAAACCTAAAGGAAACATTTTCACTAAGAAAGAAAAAAAAGTCTGCCAAGTTGGGTGTGGCACATAGCTTCCTCGTATCCATAACATGATTGTATATATACAACATACATTGTATTATACAGGGTGTCTCAGGTTTGTGTAGAAAAAGCTGCCAGTGATGATGGCAGTTTGAAGTATTTTTTCCCCCAATTGGCTGAATCCCCAAAAATTCAACAAACAACATAGAATCAGTTAGTGAACATTTCACTGAAATGTTTGTCGAATAGAGATCCGAGGTTAGGCCTGTGACAACAAATTACAAGTGTGCGCTTGAGCAGTACCGACACTTATCCAATTCAGAAGAAATTCAAAGGCAATCGTCTTGGGGTCCTCCACCATTTACCCTCCAAATTTGAACAAAATTGGTCCATTTGGAACTGAGTAATCGGAGTTTCAGGAAATTCTCGTTTGCGCATGCGCACACGCTCCCATTGGGCTGATGGCAATTAAATTGGTCGAGGACCGTCCAGGGTATAACCTCTCAAAAGCCTTTGGTCGAGTAGTAACGGAGTGGCATCTGTTCAACGCTCCAAGTGAAGGAGAGAGGGGGCCAGAGACAATCAGTTCTGCCAACATCGGAACTCGAAATTTCCCTAAAGGGTCAACACGGCCCAGTAGCGACACGTAGGGTTAAGCCGTTTCATCATGTAGTTTGCGTATGTGTGGGTGCGTGCCAACGATTTCTCCCTGTTGAGAACAACTTCATTCATAGTCCAAATCAGGCCCGACTGTCCACTCTCCGATTATGAAGGTCCGCTCTTTTTGAACTCTACATTCTCTCCTAACGACCAATCGAATGACTTTTTTCCCTTTTTAGAGTTGGAAGGCTGCGAGAAAACAATAAAAGGGAGCTTGACAAGCAGCCCCCCTCGCCCCCTCGGGAGCCCCCTGAATCCTGTCATTTTACGATAACGACCCCTCTCCTGATCGTTTTCTCGGTATTTCCTGGAACGACGTCGTCGGTCGTTAACATAAATTTTCGTCTCGGGGCTGGAACGTGTGAAACGGGCTCAGCCGCCTCCGTTTTCAAACCCACAATCGACCTATCTGGTGAAACGACTGTTGTTTTAATGGAAGGCATTTCCCTCTTTTTAATGGCGGTCATAAGGTTTTTTTTTTTTTTTTTTTTTCAAATCGAAAGTCGGTGTTGCATTAACGGTATCGTTCGGGGCACACCTCAAACAAGTCCTGTTCCAGTTTAGCTGGCTCAACGTAGACTGCGGCCACAGTACAGTTCGGTAGATTACGTTTATTCCATTCGAAGAAAATATATAGGACGAAAATGAGGGATTCTCACATGTTCATATTCTTAAATGAAAGTAAATTCTGTCCTGAGAATTTCGTCACCAACCGACAACGATGAGTTTTATTTCTGATTTTTCAAAGTTTGCGACCCTAGTGCGGTCATTGCACCCCTCTCGCCTGGGTGGGACCCCCCTGCCCACTGTGAAGTCACTGGGGGTGTGAACCTAGAAAAATCATAGAAGAGTGAAATTTTATTTTATTTTTAGTTTTTTTTATTTTATAGTGAAGAGTTTTATCGTAGGAGAGTGAAATTAAATGAAATTTATTCTCGAGAACAACAAAGCAGAAAATTGTTAATTTATTATAGTTAGACACGTTGAGAACTATTGCTTGGTGGAAGGCGGAGCCCATGTTGCCAAGCAAGAGCTGAGTTGGCACATAGTTTGTGCCTAGCAAGCATCAAACCAGAGCGTCAAATGACAAACTGCGTCAATGTAAATTCCTGGTGGGAATCTGACATAAAAAACAGGAAGATACACTTAAAATTGTCGTAAAATCCGTGTCTACTCGGGTTTACGTCAATGGGCAATTATCATGAATTTGTTTCAAATTTTTTTCTGAGAGATCATGACTCAAATAATCAATAATGAAGACGTAAGGCAAAAACAGTGTACCTGTAATTTTAGAAGATTTATTGAATTATTCATTATTGTAATTTGGCGGGAAAGTGAAGTTGAAAAGGGTGTCGTCTGTCATTGGCCAATTCCATCCAAGGTGCCAACCGAACAAACCGAAACACAAAGCCCATCACTGTTTGGGCTCCTGATTTGTGAGAATAGAATTTAAATAAATAACAGATTTAAAGAATTAATTATTAATTAATTGATATTAATTGTTTATTAAATAATCATTAATTTTTAATTAATTATTCAAATGATTCCTATTTGCATAGCTCTCAATGAGATCTCAGCGCATTCTTTTTCGGTTCAGTTCTTTTAGTGTGACGTAGGAAAGGGTTTGTCAAGAGCCTTCGGAATTCCGCCTGTTATTCAAACAGATGAGATTTTATTCCAAGTTTTCTCCACACTCGAGCTACATACGTCAAGGCCGTATCATCAGCAAATAGGAACACTAGATCATTTTGGACGATAGATGGTAGCTAGTTAACATAAATGAGGCTGCACATTGGGCCCAGGGTTCCTCCCTGAATTACACCATATTCAACGTTCCTATTTTCACTTGTTTGGCTCCCAACAGCTAGGTACTACTATAATAGATCGTCTGCTTTGATAGTATCCGCCCTCTAAGTGGGAAAAATCGTAAACTGTGATTGAGACGACCTTAAGGGGCCAAGGACCCATGTAATTAAGTTTCTCCCATTTTTCTCAGCCAATTTTTGTCCGATTTTGATGCGGTTTGCGGCATTCTTGTTGTCATTCAATTCTCTAGGGGGAGCATCTATGTATAATTTTATGTTCGTAATTTTGAATTTTTCACGTCCTCTTTTAGAAGTCAAATTGGCATAAAGGCAAAAAGTCTCCGCAGAGAATAAAAAATAGGAATAATGCCGCCAACCGCATCAAAATCCGTTGGAAATTGGCCGAGAAAAATGGAAAAAACTGTGCAACGCTGAAATGGTTAGGGGAGGGGGTAGGGGGGAGGTTATCGGTATTTAAAACTTATTGGTCCTAAGTAGTAATAATGTTATAGTAAGAGTTTTTAAAAACCCTTCGGTAGCTGAGATTTAGGTATTATCTAGGACAATTTGGGCTCCTTCCCTTGCCCTATTAACTCTAACAGCGCCCTCCATTGCTGAATTATCCATTTCGATTTTCATCATTTTATTTCTTTATTTTATTTTTTTTTCCCAAAACTTAACTTAATTTTTAGTTAGAAAGTATAATGTGAATGTTTGTAAACTTATGTCGTTTGTTTACTTACTGAAATGAGCGGAATCAGACGAGGGAAAACTTTCCCCAGTGTTGTGCCAATCAAATTGGAAAAAGGGAAAAAAGGAAAACTTCATAAAAGAGGGGAATTTTAAGCTGATTACAACAAATAACTAGTAACCAAACCCTCCAGAAGAATGCGCTGCGCTCGGATAATTATCCGATATAAAACAGCTGAGCTATTATACCATAATACTTTATTATAGCTATTATACTTGGTTGAGATCAGTAAAGTAACTTTCGAACCATTCCAGACTTGGGCCTCGGATCCAAACTCATTGCATCCTATTTAGTAGCAGTGCCCTATCTATCGAATCAAAGCATTCGCTTAGATCCAAAGCTGCCACAATTGTTTGAGTGCGGTATGTGTCGAAATTCTAAGTATGAAATTTACTTTTATTAAAAAAAAAATGCGTTTTTCTGAAACATGGGAATTTTTCATTGGCTATATTCATTTGAGCTACGTTCTTGTTGGATAACAATTGATCCTGCCAGGGATTTTCGTTGATAATTCGTTAAAAAATGAAAATTTTCAAGGATAACCCTTCAAATAATTCTAATTACATTTCATACTACAAAAATCCCTGGAAATTGGTTGAAATCCTTGAAAATCACAAAATTATTGATTCTTCAAAAATTCACTCGTTATCATTTACTCGTTATCGATATCCTCTTTGATGGTCAATCTTATAAGACCATCCCTGGCAAAACACTATCAGACCCAAAAAACTGAAATTAAGATTTTATTCAAAGTGATCGGAAACGAGAGAAGTGGTATACAATTGGAAGGGTATTATTAAATCTCATTATAGGATCCCTAATACCCCCCTATGGGGACTTCCCTGTGAGATTGGACGATTGGAGAGGAAAGATGATGATCATGTAATACGCCAAAGGTTATTAAACGGCCGTAAAACACATCATTAGCCCTTCAGAGCCCTTCGAGTCGTTTCAACTCATCATCGTCGTAAAACGTCGACGTCGTAAAATTCCCTCGAGTGCGGGATCGAAAAGAAAAACAACAATGTTTTTTCTTTTGCCGTATGAGCTTTTGAAAACGTTTTAGAGACTACCTCTCCATCAGTAGACAGGCGCCTGGAAATAGTAAGAAATTTCCGGCAATTAAGTAAAGTTATAATCTCATCATCAGGTATGGGTTATAAAAAGAAGAAGATAGCAGAGGTGATGAATATTGTATCAAACAATGTTGCAGAATTTCAAATGGGAGTCAGGGGCTTAAGCAAGTTGTCTCTAGACACAACTTGTTGTATACGTAATATACATTGTGTCTCCAGCTAATGATCCCCCACCCCTTAACTTTCTTGAAAAACCATTTAGAAAAAAAAAATCATATCGCATCCCCCCTTAATTTTTTGGGTAGAATTCAAATATTACATTTTCCGCAGTAGCGCGATATGGAGCGTTTGGTGCACTTTGTTTTTTTCAAATAGATACTCCCACTTTTTATTGCAGATTCGGATCCTACGCAAAATTCCATGAAAAAATAACTCTTCAAATGTGCCCTAAAAGCGAGAAATCGAGTTTTTTGTGAGTAGTAAACTATTTGGGTGTGATAAGTACATGATTTTAATGTTTTTTTTTTTCACGTTGAATAACCTGGTGATATAATTTTTTGATTTGTCAAAAAAATGAGCATCCTAGAAATTTTATGAAAATTTGAAATTTTGAGGCTTGAATAGAAAAATCAACATCTCCTCATTATTCAGTGTGAAAAAATATAGGTATTGAAATCAAGTACTTACAATACTCTTGATGTTTACTACACCCAAAAAACTGGATTTTTTCTTGCTTTTAGTGTGCATTATTTGCAATAAATATTCGAGTGAGGGGTCATTTGTCCATGAAATTTTGCGTAGAATATAAATTTGCAATAAAAAATGGGGGGGGGGGGGGGGTTCCGTTAAAAAAAAAAAAAAAGTAAGTGCGCCAGACACGCCATAGCTGGCGCGCAGAAATGTAATATTAAATTTAAATTTAAAATTAAGGGGGACTACGATATGATTTTTTTAAATGTCTTTTTTAGAAAGTTGAGGGAGCAGTTTGTTTGATTTCGGTTTAAATGTACTTTCACTTACAGTTAGTACTTACTATTGTATGGATAATTTTGCTTGTTACAGCATATATTTTGCATTGTCACAGTTTGTATTATGGTTGAAGGTACGAGGTCATCCCTAATGTTTCAAATTCGTCCTTTCTTGAAGCTAAACTCATGAAGGAATGGAAGGGGAACATGAGTCACATGTCTCACCAAATTTTGGTTAGACGCAGTTCTCGGATGTTTTTATGAGACTTGAGGAGAAATGATTGATTCTCAGCCTATAAAAAAACTCATGGGCCAGAGAAGGGACGTAGATATTTATTAATCACAATACAATAAGGTTGAAGCGATGTGAAACGCCACCTGAAGAGCGCCCGAGGCGTTATTATTCAAATGGATCTCCCGACAGCCGTTTGAAAACAAAGACGATGAGTTCCCAAAGATGGCGTCCACCCTATGGAACTCATTTGAAATATTGTTCGAATGAAACAGAACAGTAACCTCTCTCCGACCCCACCCGCGCCATCGGTCCTTTTGTTCTTCCTTTTAATCAGCCTTTAATTAAAGTCGGAGTTGTTTCTTGACTCAATTGAACGGTTGAGCAATGAGACGAGATGCTGAAGGGATGGGACTGCCGAATGGGTGCTTCTCTCGGTACCTTGTATTGGATGCAGTCACAATGATGTCTTCCTATTCTTCTGTTGTGGGGACTGGTCTTTCGAAATAAGGTCGAAGGTCGGTCCTGAGTCGATTCAATAGCAGCATTCAAGTGAATTGAAGACCACGTGGTAAAAATGTTACGCAACTTGTCTCTCACTGCATATTTAGGAGAAACAAAATGATTTTACAAAACATGAAACTTACAAATAATTTTGTACGGCGGCTAACCTACCCAGTCATACCCAAACACCCAAACATACCTCATCAATATTTTTACGGTGCACTTCTCAATTTGTGGAACTCCAAAATAACTGGAATTAGACCAATTGAGGTTCCAACTTTGTTTTGTTACCAATACAATATATTTCACCTACTTTGGAGGCATCTTCAGGTTACTACTTTCTGAAACAAACAAAAAACAACGTCTATGACCCTTCTGGCAGACTAGAAACTTCTCGGAAGATTAACCAACAGACTCAGCACGACAGAAGACTACATACCTAGGATGACTTACAAACGTACATCAGACTTACATTTCCATCAGAGGAACACCAAGACAAACCAAAAACACAGCACTACTGACCAACAAACAACCACTTGACTGCAAACAACTAAATCCCAACATATCTACCCAAACATACGAGTACATACGTACAACTCAGTTAGCCGATCCTTCTTCACTTGAGTAGAACATGGTAAGATCTTCTAATGGTTCTGAGTGGTGGTTTGCTGGAATGCATTCACAGTTTCGGTATTGGCATTGTCCATCCTTGGAAGAGTTCCTGGACACTTCGGATGTAAAGATACTACTGTCACGGTTTGTTTGTCTTTTCATTGTGTGAAATTCTAAAAACCTATCCAATTATAGATGAACAATAGAAATGTACAGTAGCTATCTTCAGTCTTGTTAGTGTATCTTCAGTCTTGTTAAAATAGAGGTATAGGTAAATCATCAGAACCATCAGTCACCAAGGAAGGTATCTGTAAATGCTACTTTCATCAGGCAGGCGTGCACCTTTTGCTACACTCCTTCAGTAGGAGACCATGAGACATTTCATCAACCATAAATTGGCATTCAAAATCATGTGACATCCTCAAATTTGAAAATATTGTAGGAGACAAGTTGATGAGATAGGAGCTCTGGGTTTTCATGGCCATGTTGGATTGAACACAGTAATTATTTTTGCTGATCTGACAAGAAACCGCTGCGTACATTACATACACTACAGGATGGGCTTCTAGATTCTACAATGCCCCATTCAGTATTTCCAAAGGAGCCCAGCTTATCTGCTGAATTATGATCTGCTCCAATGACTGTGTTTGTTCGCCCCCGTCAGTTCATTTTGAGGAGACTCTTGAAAAGGGAATCGGGTAGCAACCCCGACCCGGCGACTCCGAGTAAGTTCCCCGTCAAAAGAAAAACAATAAAAGAAAAGTCCCCTGCGATGCCGGGAAGGTCTGGAAGGAGGATTAGGAGGAAGGAAGAAATAATTGGAGGTACAACCTGGACCATTACAGCTCCGGTGGAGACCTTACCAACTTTATTACCAGCAAACCTGCACCCCCAGCTCAGAAGACCAGGCGAAAGAAAAACACAAATAAGCCTTCAAGACATTTCCAAGTCTTGCTCTGTAAATGGTGCTGTCCTCCGGTGCGGGGACCCTTTTTTCAACCGTAATTCCTCGGACAAATTGGTTATTGCGGCGAACTTAACGAGAAGGGGGCGCTTTGCCTCGTTTTGCGCTGAACTGTTTGCTTTTACCAGTTCCGGATCACCTGAAAGCGGGTTTCCACGTGGGGCTGGACTAGTGGCTGACAGAAGTGTATAATTACTAGAGTTATTGGCGTTTCTGCAGCACGCAAGCTGTTAGAGAAATACTCACATCATGGTCAAACTGTTCCTATGTGGAACAGGAAGTGTTTATGGTTATAGTGTGTTGTTGTGTTGTTGTGGGAGGAAGTGTTTATTAGAGTTATAGTAAATAATTTTACATTTTTTAAAATTTTTGTTGTATAGGTACCTAAAAGATTTTGTGGGCTTGAAACCTAAATACCCTTTCAGTTTCTTTATTACAATGTAATTTGGTCCGAACTTGAACTCAGATCTAAACGTTACAGACGAATAGGTGCGTTGCACAAATCATAGATGCAAATAAGATCAAAAACAAGATTTTTTTTAAATTACAAACGAGACTAAAAAAAATCATTCTCCCCGCTTGGTTTTTATGTACAGAAGGCAGTAGGTAATATTGTTTCATGATTTTTTCAATTTATTCATCGTGATTTCCATTATCTTTTTTTTTAACAACAGGTAAATGTACCTACGGTACAAATAATGTTAGAACGTATTGATCATTGGCTCAAACAGTTGGTGGCACACAGATGACTCCATTATGAAATCACCTGTTGCGGATTATCCTGCAACAAAAACATATCGTAGTCCAACTTATTTGAGGAGAAACTCCAGGTTTGCGAGTCCATCTCTTGTTCTTCAGCTCTTCACATTCCTCTCCTGCATGCCCTCTTGAAAGGACCTGCACTCAGCTAGTACGACACTCAGCTTTGTTCGCCTTCTTCGCCATAAGTACCTTTGATGAACCACGTTTTTCCACTGGAAGCTCTGAGGCTTCGCAGAACTTCTAAAACCGCACTTTCATTATTGGAAACTGTTCTTCATCATCCTCCCTTGTTTAACTTAACACACACTCACAATATCCCAGATTTCCGATGCATCTCTCTGGATTGTGGATGGAAAGATGTTGTCTTTGTTCGTTATACCTACTTAGTTTTTCCTCCTGCTTTCTGAGTCATTTGAAACCACTTATTATTATTTTTTTTTTTTTTCATCGGTATGGTTCTTCAGGAACGAGCTACGTCGTCGATGACCGATAGAAGACAGATGGTTTATTCAGCTCCAGTCTCTGGTTCTGCCCATCAGGAGGTTCCCACAATAGTTTAGACTACCTGGTGAGACTACCCAATTTTATGAATTTAAAATCCTAAAATCCCTGAGTACTATACCTATTTGGAACGTCATTACGACTTCTCCAGCCTTCAAGCACTTTTACTGATGTAGAAGAGGTCTTCAGGGACCTACTACACAATCGATATAGGTATTTTCAGAATAGTATTAGTATAGCATCCCATTTCCACTTTTACCAATAGTACCCGTAGTATCTGTGTTTATTAGACATTTTCATTTTTTAAGAAGAGAGTATTTTTGTTTATTTTAAATGTATACAGTCTGCATTCGAAGAAAATAACAGTACTTGGAACGACCTATTTTGTAGATTATTGTTTATGGGATGATTTTAAATAATAAGGATTGAATGCTGCATATTCTCGATATAACCAGTTAATGGCAATCCAGTTGGTCAGAAATAGATGCCTACTACGAGCAGAAAGATGGGTGGTTGTGGTGGGTAAGTAACTGAGGAGGAAAAGGGTGAATGGATCCCAGTGATGAAACCTGCTAGTGCTTTATGTGCTTGAAAGGATGTCGTCAATCAAATCAATCCTTGGTAGCATGCCGAGTTAGGTATACCTTCATGTATGGGAATAAAAATAAGTCTAACTATAATCCGAGTCTTCCCTTATTTTTTTGTATTTATTTTCGTCTCCCTACAGTATCTTCGCATATACGGGCATTTGCACCTTCAAAGCACCTCCTTCGGATGCAAGGAGTATTCACCAAGACTATCCGCTTTTGTCCGTCAATCAAATCTGTTGGGAAATCCCTTCGCATTCATCATTCAATATGTTATAAAGGTTCATTATTATTTGTTTTGTCCTTACATGGAGTGTGCTAAATAAACGCAACAGGTCTACGCATAAAAAATCGGTATACGTAGAAGTATAAGAAACCGCAAAGTTCTTGACCCGTAAAAGGTAACTCATAAAGTCCTTACATTCCCTATCATAAGTTATGAAGTGATAAGGGATATTGCAAATTGAAAAACCAAATTCTTCCGTAACTACTCCCTCTTTCTCAAGGTTTTGTAAATTGTATCCAAATAATCGACAATTTATGCACACTACTAAAAAATAAGTACCTATTGAGGTGACCTAGCCTAATCCAAATGTTACAACTTATCTCAATTATATTCAAATTTTATACCGATCAGTTTTACATTACTATCCAGCCCACATTTTTCTATTGAAATACCAACCAAAACAAAAGTATTTATGTATACTATCAAATTAATGTTGCTCCTCACTTAGGTACTACTTACTCGGACTACCAATCGCGAGCGAAGTGAGTATATCTACATGAGCGTGCAACGCACGGGTAACCGGCTACTAATGTTATAACGTACTTGTATGTTGGGAAAACCTTACATGTATTCACATTGATTTCACATTGTGTTCGCCGCGAGCTCCTTTTGGATTCTCAATTTTATGTACGGCTTCCCTGAATGTGCCTCAACCAGCATTTCTACTTCCTGTTGGAATATAATAGTTTCCATAATACGTTGCCATGTATACATAACATCCTGTCCGGCCGATGCTAGTCGAGCTAAGGAGCCCCAAAGCTAAATAGCTTGTGATTTACGGTTTCAGAAGGTTTAGCCCCCATGCCATCAATCAGTCTATCTTTCCTACCGTCAATTGACAAGTGGCAGCTTTCTTTGGTTCCGTTCCAAAGCCTCCCTAGCTGATGATTTCTATTCATTCCGGTATTCCATTGAACAAAAATATAATTAAGTTATAAAAATATAACATATAGTTATAAAGAGCTATAAAAGCTAAAATATATAGCTATAAAAGCTATAAAAATATAGTTATAAAAATATAACAGAACTCAGACAACATTCAGCTCCCGAAGAGACAGGAAAGTGGATCGTCAGCATCAAGTCATTTAGTCATTAGGTCTTGTCTGTGATTGATTTATAACTATGACTCACACCTAACAAACGTATGCCATACATATATACATAATGTGACCATCATTCAGTGACATAATTATTACCTACATTATATGGAAGGAAGGCTGTGGTAGTTCGGTCCCTTCTTACTCTATTGAGATTTTGTCGCAAAAAAAAAAAAAACAAATATCAGCTAATTTTTATTGTGACACAGTTTTTTGTACAAGAGATGGCACATCATATAAGCTTTATAATGGCATTATGGCTTTGCTTTTGATTTTCATGTTTTACCAGGATTTTTGGAGTACCTGCTTCGAGGGGTCGAGTTCGGAGAAAAAAAGTCAAGAAAATGGCGAAAGATGGAACGTGTCAAAAAAATGTCAAAAATGTGTCATGGAAAATGCCAAAAATGTGTCATGGAAAATGTCAAAAAATGTCAAAGATGGTAAATATGGTACCTACCTATTTTCAGAATCAGCACAAAATTTCCTATAAGAAATCACCCACCAAATCGGTTAAAATTACTCTTTGAAAATTCGCTCGTCAACTCTTGCTGCATGCTTATTTTAATTTGTCTACAATAGTTTTTCTGAACATTGTACTCTTGAGTTTAACGGTGGGTGCCTACCTGCCTACTGCGCGTAACTTCCTAAAAGTCAGAACTTAATGGTTTGGTCAATAGACAACGATTTTCGATTTGAATGGTTATCTTATCGACGATAAATAAAAGCAAATATACGGAAGAACAGAAGCACTTAATTTTTGAAACTATGGCTTCAGTTCCAGATCATTATTCATCGAGGAATGACGCAATACTCGTCGATCATATTTTTGTGGTAAGTGTACGTTTTTTCGAAATACCTATCACTTGCTTATATAAATCATACTTAGGTACTTGAATGAGAGAATATATTTTTGAGGTACGAGAATAAGCAGGGTGACACACGTTAAACACCGAGAAACTTTGATCCGTATCTTACGACTTATTTCGCTAAGTTGCTCCTGTACCTAGTGGTTTTGCTTCCTCAGTACCGAAGGTAGGAGGCATTCGTGTAAGAAATGAAAAAAATGTTTGCCTTCCAAAATCAAAATTTCCACTTGCTTTTTACGTTTCAGAGCTTTCTATACAATTTTTTTCCGTGTCTGTCCGTCTGTGGTCAATTCCTTGTCCCAGGCAAAACCATATGAAGTTGTGGTCCGAATTTCATGAAATTTTCAGGTATTGGGGGTTAGCCCAGTGACGGTCCCCCATGATTTTTTCAAGGCCATCGGACATCTATATCTGAAATTTTCACTAACTGGTTCTATACGTTCAAGCTATACTGCCCACCCAACTTTGCATCAGACGTTTTTGACCATCCAAGATGTTTTCAACAATGGCCCAAAAATCCCTTTAGTGTGGAAATAGATGTAGGGTAAAATGTAGGGTACTGTAGGTTACAGCGCTCGGTTTCCTACATCTCCCTAAAAGGTTCAAGTGGTAAAAAACTGACCTGATTCGCTCAAATTTGCGAAATCACGATTTTTCGAAAGTTTTACGTTCTGAAAATTATGGATGACCAACCGTGAAGAGAAAAATATCCTCAGAGTCTCAGCTCAACAACCGTGAATTCAATTATGATTTCAATATTTGTATTGGAAAATTGCTTTTAAATGTCGAAAAACTTGGGTTTTTCAATTTAAAAAAAATTGAGTGTGTTGGCGTGTTTATACGACTTGTCGTGACCATGCATGACTTGAGGTGTATTGTGACTTCTAAGGTCGTTTAATAACATTTTTTATATCTAATTGTCAGCCATTATTTCTAGGAGAATGATTTGAAAAAGGCACAAGTGAGGCGTGTTGAAGAGGTTTCACCATTATTTCCGAAGTCCGCTTCTAATTGGCAACAATGGATCCGCAGACAACACCAGCGGAAGAAGATGGCGGAACATGCCAAAGCTGCTGCTGTTGCTACTCTTACACCAAGAAGAGATTGGCAGGATGCTTATCTATCATATCAGTGTTCTCCTACGTTTGCACGGTTCTCAGTCACATTGACCCTATGAGTTTTCTACAATTCGATCCAGGCACCTCAGACGAATTTAATAAACCAACGCTACATACTTTTGGGCCAAGTCAGTACTCTCATCCTGATGATTTTACCACTCCGCTCTCATCTACACGAATGCCATACCAAGTACCGACCACTCCTAACATGACAACATCAGGTTCTCAAGGAATTAAATCTACAGTAATTCCCTATGAAACATCTGTAAAAGGATTGACTACACCACTCCCATCACGAACAACATACTTCGGGTCTGCTCGTCACAACATAACAACATCGAATTCACGTGGAATACAATTAACAGAAATGCCGCCTGGATCATCAACAAAAGAATTCACAAGAACTTTGTTCACAACAACCTTGTCTTCTCATTCTACACACCCTCCAATACTTGATCATGTAAATGACAAGCCAAATTCGTCAATTCCATATCCAGACAGAGCTGAAAAAAATCGTCATTTAAATAAAAATAAAATAATAAGCTTCTTAATTTCACAGGGAAGATTTATCTCCGAAAATAATAGTGGCATAACATGATATTTTTACCAAAACAAACAAGCTCAAGTACTTCTTATTCCCTACTCGGATGACAGTGTGTATACTCAGATACTGGGACAGATAATTTAAATGAGAAAAGCATATCTACTCGTACCTACTTTCAAGTATGGATGTGGCACATGTACTCAATTAAAGAATTTGAAAACTGTTTTTCTTCTTTTTTTCTATACGGTAAAGGTGTATTTTTTGTCAATAAACTACAAGGCACACTGTCTCACGTAAAGGCTCGGCGAGGCCGTGCTGTACATTTAAAAACACTCAAAATTATTTAAAACGTCTGCCAAGTTGGGTGGGCAGTAAAGCTTCCTCACTTTTGTAACATAGAATCAGTTACCTAGGGAACATTTT
>JAEMON010000010.1:18397612-18415118 GCA_030264115.1 Lygus lineolaris
CTGAGCTCTTCGAGCCCACCTCACAAGGCTCACGACAAACTACCATGCAATAACAACTTCCACACTCGCTGGATCCTATTATAGAAATAAGGTAACGCAAGCAGTACAATTAAATGCAGGAGTGAGTTAAATAGTGGAATACAACATTCTTCTTATCTCTGGTCTGAATTTCACGTTGTCCGAGTGTTGGCCTTCTGCGACTAGCCTTGCAAGAACCCTAAACCCGTGTTCTCGAGTTTGGTACAGATTCTTCGACCCCACAACAGGGTTTTCGCCCTTGTCAAAGTTTTTGCCTCACTTCCGCGGTGGCAGTCCGTGGTCGACATGTGTTTATAAATTGTTTACTCCCCAGCTCTCGACACTCCCTCACGTGTTCATTATGTGCACCACATATGTGCCGAACTTTGAATAACAGCCTTTCACCACGGCTCAGTGGAATCCTCTTCCGTCTGAGCGTCTATTCCTAAGCTGGCACTCAGGCTCTCTCAAAACTATACTACGAGTACCGCCTCTCACTGAACTAAGTAAGTAGGTATTGTGTTCGTAATGATTTACGGCAGCAATCAAATTGCCAGCTTGTTATGGGAACCCTTCAATTCGAAGTTTTGTCACTTCCTCCCTTGAAAGTTAAATATTACTTTCTGCTTAGAGATAATAATTGATAAAAGGATTGACGGTCATCATAAGTTTTTCTATTCTTTCCTTTGTCAGGTTTCATGTTATATCACAACTGCTACACTAAGTTGACTTCTACGTCAGTGGTACCTAAACTGTACCCATACCGTACTACTATCACCATCACTTTTTGTTTGCTTGGGTATTATTATGTACTATTAATTATAAATTGGTAGTATGGATGTAGGAATTGTGGACACCAAATAGAGAAATAATCAAGAATCAAAACACCTCTTTATAAAACTGAGTGGGATACCTGGCAGGTAAGTACCTAATTCTTATATGGAAAAACATGATTGTGAATGACACGAAATGTTATATTTCAGTAGGTCTGAAAATGAAATGTTTTTTGGAAGTTTTCAGTTCAAGTTATTATGAAAAACTACGTAATGTGGTGAAAGGATATAACTCACTGTTTAATATAGGGACATAAATTTAAAAACAATATCGGAAATTGAAAAAGCCTGGGCAATTGAAGGGGGTAGGTATTTTATGCTAGATTGCAAAGGTTTTAATATTTAGGTAGGTATCTGTCAATGAATGGGTCATGATTCTGTGAACTTACTTTTTATCAAAAGCAGGTAGGTAGGTACAAGATAATTATATGACTATGATGATTATATGAAGATAATATTTGTGTTTGTGTGCCGGGATTTCAAAAAAGGCGGCGAAAAAAGTAAATATCCGGTGATGACTTGGTAGGCTACGATAAATCGTAGCGATTTCTCGTAACGATTGAATTGTAACAATTTCTCGAAGCGTGTAAACAGGACATCGTAGCGATGTATTATGGGTTTGGAGCTGAGTTGGACGGTTGATGCCGGCAGGCATCATTTTCTGCGAATTGCAACGATATGTTTGAACGTTGACAGGAATTTCTCGCCACGCTGTCACTCAGTTTGCCATTGCATCTGGTCCGTTCGTCTTGTTCGTTGTCCTTTTTTGAGATTAATTTTTTTTAGAGCTGATCATTTAAACATAAGGTTGGCTCTTATAAATTAATCATTTCATCGAAGTTATTTACCAATAATCTCAATGTTCAACATGAAAAATGCCTCCTTTTAGTGAATTTTAAAAGGTAGGTCCAAAACTTTGTTAATGAAAATTTTCTTCGTGGAAATGCATTTTAAAAATTAATTATTAATAAATTGTATGCATTGCTGGTTATTCATCAGGTTCCTACGATATAACGTACATGCCTTTGAATAAAATGATGCTGTTATAGAAATGTCAATCGTTTCGATTTATCGTAGGTAGCGTTTGAACAGTACCAACTCAACACTTTCGATTTGTTGGAGCGATAAGTTTGAGCAACCACATCGTTACGATTTATCGTAGCGTGTAAACCCTCCACTAAGTACAAGGCACCTATGGTCTGCCAGTTCGGCTTATATTCACGTATTAGCTTATCCTAACCAGCCCAATCCAATTTCGGCGGATTAACAGCACTACGCCAATCGAGCTGCTTATTCAACACTTCAAATTATTCAGATGAACCTATTCTGTTCAAGCATCTTATTCCTTAATTTTTCCTAGAGGAATGATTATTAAAACTCCAGTAACAATTCGGTGTTTAGTGTTTTCATGCACCCTTATATAATAAATACCCATACCTACTAGGTATTGAAAATCATAAACCAAAAGACCTTGCATTTTTTTGTGTGGAGGTCTTCAGCCATTCCTATCCCTATCCCCACCAACCAGCCAAGTGTGCTCATTAGCGCCGGCCCATCACAACAAGGGGTGGATGAGTTGAGGTGAGTAACGTCGGGGAAAATCAATTTGTTTCAACGTCGCCTCTATAGAAGTGGCAAAACCCTCGGACTACCTGCCGATTCTTTTCGAGAGACTCGTATAAAAGGGGAACATCAGGGTAGCCGATGGGTCGAAGGTGGTTCCACCGATTTTGACGTCTTCTCTCTCAGAAAAGGCAGGTGTCCGATTAGAGTTAGGCGGCTGAGTGGTGGTGGGGGCTGCGAGTGCCTTCTCGTTTGCTCTTGATAATTGAGATTTAAAAACGAGATGCCTCTCTACCTACGGGCCTGGTCATTAGCCGTCACCTCCCAGCTGTTCTCCCCTTTTGCCAGGATCTGGATTTCTTTTTAGAACTACCTCAGGAATATATGGCTTTATCTCAACTTCGTTCCACAGAAACAGACGTGAACCAGAGGTAGACTTCATCAACAAACCCAAATATCTCATACTTAGTTGTTCCAAAAAAATCAGAAAACAAGATTATTACGAGTATTATATTAATTATATTAATATATAAATATTATATGGTGGAACTGACGTCATTTGGTCTGCCCTCAATTCCAATAGGGTCTGCGCATGATTTTTTTTTTTTTTAATTTTTATTGAAAGGGAATCGAGTCAAAATGGCCAAAGTGGGGTTATTTCATAATTATGTGGTCTCCCTATTTTTTTTTTTATCAACGAAGAGAGATGTGAATGTTTGAAGAAATGCGCGAGAAAATGGAGCGCGCTGATTGGTCGAAGCGCATCCATGCGGAGAATTTCGGAACCATCGGAACGGTTTTTGAAAGGGGCAGCAGGGGGTGGACGTACGTAACTCTGGAGGTACGTACGTCACACCCCCCCGCGAAATTCAAAACATTCCATTTCAACATTACGATTTCTGCTCCCACATGGAGTTTTTTGTCCTGATAAATAGTGTTTACTAGTCATGGCAACTCAAATAACATACCTAATTAATGGGTTTTTTCCAATTTTTATTTCTCATGCGCAGACCCCATTAACAGTGGTCTATTTTCGGGTTTTGTGGGTTATTTATTTACTGAGCTGATCTGATAGGCAGAACAACCACGCGATATCCATTCTCTTCCGGACTTGTGACACGGCTCCTTTTTGATTAACTTAATTTAACCTATACTCAAGAACTCCTAGAGTTACAACGTTGCAATCTCCTCAGATCAGCAGAGTAAATAAATAACCCACAAAACCCCAAAATAAACCACTGCTAATTGGAACTGAGAGCAGACCAAAAATAACGTCAGTTCCACCATCCTATCGTGATGATTACTGCCGTATAAACTCATGGTTGTGGCTGAGGCAGGGACGATGTGGTTTTGTACGACTGAAGAGCTGGTATGGTAGGGGCAGGGGGAACAAACATGTCAGTCTCCTCTGGAGAGCTCTTGGCCTTCTGGACTATAGGTTATTGAGTTGATCGAGAAGAAACCGTGTCACAAGTCCGGAAGAGTGAGGATATCGCGTGGTTGTCCTGCCTATCAGATCCACTCAGTAAATGAATATCCCGCAAAACCCCAAGATTATTATTGAAGTTATTCCAATAAGCAATTTTATCCGGCTGAAATAACGGTTCATTCTTCCGATTTCACACTAAATTTTCAAGTTTCGTTTCAAAAAATCCATATCTATTAAAAGACCTGAGACTTCACTGCTGAACCAATTTTGGAATGCTGGACAAATTCCTACAATTTTGGGACATTTAAAATGGTTATTGCTCTGGAATATCCGAATCTCTCCACTCTACCAGTTATTTCACGCGTTAGGATCAGTTGCGCTAATGTGCGCTCGGTTACCCGTATAGATAGTCAGGTATTTGGGAAGTAAGACTGAAATTACAGTGGTACCAAATACTAATGGTACCTAGGTAGGTAATAAATAAGCCTCGATGTAGCACGTGGAGAGTTGGGGGTTTCGGAATTTAGTGGGTCCTACTTAAACTTTTAGCATCAGACCAGCATCTTCTTTCATCCTGATTAGCTGAATTTTATTTAGCCAATCACTCCGGTGAGAATTGTAAAGAAGTAGGAAAAATACGTTATCAAAAAAAGTTTGATAATTTTCTATGGGTAAAGAGATAATGGAAGTATATTGATCTTAACACAGTTTTCAAGTGGGTAATGTTCTTTAATAATAATAACTTTTTTAATTGTTTATCTTATAAATCATAACTTAGAACTTGCTTCCCATCTTTTGTTGAACAATAAATTATTTATTCTTATTTATTTATTTATTTATTTTAATTACGGGCAAGCCCAATTACATGAGTAAATACAGCAGAACAGTAAAGCGTCAGAACAACATGTCAGAACAACATATTAAGTAAGGAAAAGCCAGAGAAAAAAATAAAATAAAATAGAATATAACGGAAAGAGAAGAAATGAAGGCTGTAGGCACCAAGAATTGAAGTAAAAATAAAATTATCAAACTGTAGTCTTTTAACCAACTGCACCCTGTTCTCTAAGCCACCGAACCACTGGGGCACACCCTACAATTACCCGTTTTAGTGAGATCTGATTCGATCGAGTCAATTTCATGAGCCACCTGCTGAGGCTCAGACAATGCATTGATGGGGCTAACACAATTGATCACGTTCGAATTACATATCTGTTACGATGTTTCAAGGGTTGAAGCCTTGCCATTAATTTGTCATCCATTAATCAAGGATCCTCAAGAAAAGAGAGAGTAATTTTACTTGGGTAATTTTAGAGTTTGAACATAGGTAAGTACTACTTACCCATGTTCCAAGTCTAAAATTACTACTCGTTAATTACATACTATCCAGCCCCCGCACTGACGTAAACACAACATGGTTCCCTATCTACAATTATCACCAATATTATTATAATACTTGTATTATTATAATGTACTTCAATCTATAAGTACATACTTGAAATGAGAATTTTTTTTGGTCGTCTCTTTACTTAATTAACCTGGAATCAGGCCAATTGGGTATTTTAAGATACAAGCTGTGCCTATTGTCACAATGAAAAATGTTTAAAAAAATAAAATAAAATAAATTATTATTAAAATAAAAATTAACTTCATATTTAACCAAGCGGTATCGAGAAATACATAGATACTTACGTACCTATAAGGACAGCTTTACTATTCACAAAACCAATTTTCTGCCTCTGAAATCCTAGGCTCTACATATTTCTACGTATTTCGAGCTTCAGAAACTTTCTCGCTCTTATACTCTTATGAGTCAGGTCGACCGTAAAAAGTCTGAAGGTTATAGCTACCGTACTGTTAAGTGTACTTAAAATTTGTTTATCTATAGTATGAGAAAGACATAGGTAATGTTCAAATTGAACAATTTGAACCTTCTTCATACAAATGATGCACTGTAATTTCAATATTTCAATTTACCTATTCACTATGGCACTACTTCGGTAGGAACGTATCTTTTCTGTACGCATTTCTTTACATTGAGTACCAACCACTGCTAAACCCGCCGACTTTGATATGCCTATAACTCGGTAAGAACGTTAGGTACTCGTGGATTTAGACTCACTACGTATATTTTATTGGTACGTGCAGGTATACATAAACACAAGGATAATAACTACTATTTTTTTTTTAAATCTAGGATCAGAGCTCAATTATATAAAATAATATCTCAAGGGTTTTTATAAGCGTGGTGCTGGGCCTGCCTCTTTCCTTCGAAGCCTCTCAGTGCCGAGGCCCTAGTTCCCCATGTTTGACAGCGGACTGATAGACAATTGTTGGACTAAAGTGCCCTAGGCTCGTAACCCAGCGGGATTTTAACCCCGGAACTCACTAAAATCGAACGTTCTGCGATATGAACTATCCTGATGGCACCTCTTCTATGGTCCAATTCCGCTCAAACTTGGAGGGTCGTTGGGGACTCGCCTCCAGATGATTCCCTATGAACTCCATTGCCACCGGGCCATCAGTAGGATGTAAAAACTTGTTAAAACATCAACATAACCTTGAAAAATCTTTAATTTCTCGTTCAAGTAATTGAGCATGAAAAAGCTACTCGTATACGTGCCATACGATGGCCAGCTTCAGAAGATTCTTGTGGAAGCAACACGTACTTTCTTTTGATAAACTTGATGAGCCTAAATGCATGAGTGACACAAACCAAGATTATAGTCATTAGAAAACCATTGCGGATTCAGCAGTGATTGGAACTCGTAAGTAAGGAAAAGCGTAGGTACAGATCAAGGGCTGTTCATGGGGGAATTCCCTGAGGCTGAGCTTCAGACTCTCTCAACAGTAGGAATAAAATATGGAATCTACACTGAAATACTTACCGTTACCACCCCAGAATCCCAGAATAACATAAGTTTATAACTTGAAAAACATCAGTTGTTGTATATTCACAAATTGGAAGAAGATATTTGTGAGAACTAGTTACCTACTTGATCCTAACCACCCTTAGATAACCATTGTTTGAGTATATATTCGTGAACTCAGCTTCGTCTCATCATATCACCTAAAGCCGCCCTTGGTAGAGATTAATATACGTATCTACCTAAGTAGTGCCATAGTGCCACTTACCCATGTAAATTGAAATACTGACATCTGAAGCCGACAAGGCCATACCGAATGGGGAACTTGCATGGTTATTTTTTATTTCAGCGTTTGACAATTCTTAGAGAGGATTTTCAAAAAGGTGCTATATGAGGGGTATCGGATTTGTTAAACTTCCCGAAAATGGGTCTTGTACTTAATTATAACCTAACTGACGTCACCGACCCCCCGCCTGCCTCGGGCGGGTTCCTCAGCACCTTAACCTAAATGACGTAACGCACTCTCTTTCAACCTGTTTTTTGGTTGGAACCAGGGGGGTTTTGAAGGGCGCTGAATCAGATTTTGAGGTTCAAAATGCAGAATTCCTACCCATGCATGTTCCCAATTTGCGGACATTTTTTTGGTTTGTTGTGCGAACAAAAGTTTGCAAAAGATGGATGACGGGTATTTATGCACCAATTTGTGGGCCTTGCACAAAAGTTGATAAATTAGTGGCCATCAGATATCTTATTATATTTCCACACTTATAAGGATTAGCAAGTGCTTTTGTTGACTGGTGAGGAGCCAAAGCAATCAGAGCGGAGTAAGAAATACCTACAGGTTAGAAAAAAGATGGATGTGACGTGTTTATACATATAAACCCTCCTAAAAGAAAACATCAGTTTCCATCTCGAGCCTCGAGAAATGAGACGGCGAGAAGGAAAAGACCTAAGGATTTTAACAGGTCAATTAGAAGGTGGCTCGACGATGGGGCTGGAGGGGGAGGGGAGGTATGCAGATCAACAGTAAAGTTGTCATGAACGATTATAGTCGGTGGGCCGGGATTGGCCTGGGGGTGCCGGGCATGGGATCCGCCCATTGGTTACAGCCCTCCACTATGGTAGAGGTGGACCCCCTCGGGAGTGGGGGGCCCCGACCGACGGTTCTAAGTGAGATGTTTAGTGCATCCTTGGCGCTCCCAGCTACGGTGTTTTAGTGTTTTGTTCCCCCCTCTATCCTTTTTGGAAGTGATTTTTCATCCCTTTTTTGGAGGAAGCTTGAATTTTCCACCTGCACCTTTCGAATAACGAATTCGATTTTGTGGGATTTCACCCAAAACCTCACCAGAACTCGTGTCTAATATCGGCGTGTACCCACAATTTTGGTATTATTCCGTGTTTTTCTCGGTATCGCTGGAGCGTTCGACGCGGAAAAACTTCGTCTCGGGATCCTAGCGATCTCCGATCAAAACCGCGTCTTTAAAAAAAAATGGTGTTTTAAACTCGGATTTTCGTCCGTAAGACGCAGTAAATTTAACCGTGACGATACCAGGGATATTTCGTCGTTTCTTGGAGCTGACGATGTTGTGATATCCGGAAAATTATGCCGGAAAAGGAGAGTTTCCCGTTGGGTTTACCCCTGCAGTTTCCAGCGCCTCCTGCGTTCTTCCACAGTCCGCTCCCCGTTGACCAGAGGACTCACGATGGCCGCTACATCTGGGACCCCCCTCGTATCATGCACCCCAGCTCGCCGACGGCCTTCCACCACCCCCACCCGTAAGTACCTACCTCATCTGTGTCTATTTATTCACTTATTTACTGTAATAATAGGTATGTACATACATGGTGTAATGCGGAACCAGGTTAAGTGTATACCTAAGCGGAAAGCACGCCGCTGTCCATCATACCAAATACATACCAATATTACTGTATCTATTAATTATAGCGAAATTGGCCTTTGAGGACGAAGGCCCAGAAATGTTACACCTACTAGAACGAAAATGGGTATCCTTATTGGGAATCTGGAGGCCATGGCTTATGGAACAATAAATTGGATTTATTGAACCCCTAGTAGGTTATGCAGGTGATTCACATTCTATATGGAATGGTCTGTTTTTGTACTGTACGGTTTTACAGCGAAATATGACATGCCTAAGCATCGTATACTACAATGTTAATAGACATTGTGTAAAATACCTGAAAGGACCGGGCAATGTATGTCATAAATCTCGATAAATCTCATTTTATACCATATTAGGTACTATATGGTCGCCTTAATACTATGGTAGCCTTAATACCTTCAATGACGGTCGTTCCAATAAATACGATTTTAGGTAGGTCCTGTTTATGGACCAGTTGAGCATTAATAAGAGTTTGTTTACACCCTAAGAACTATCAAAGTTACAAACTAAAAAACAATGACTGTACATCATCCCCCGTCATTATTCACATCATAGAGATCCATATTGCACCGCAGAAGAAATATTATTGACTTAAATTAATGTTATTCATCTATTTTTATGTACTGTTGTAAAGTAAGTATTATAATTCTTGATGGGTTGCCAGGTCTACCTCGAAGTTAGCACAGGGTTTTCAGGGTTGCAAGCTACCCATTGTGGTCCTTATACAACATGATTAAAAAATCAGAGATACATGCGTTTGCAATGTTTGCCTTTTTTGTGTCGATATTGACTGGGCTAATTACATAATATGGATAAATGAGTTTTTTTAAGTCAATAAAATTTATTACCTATTTAATAATAATACCTAGATGTACGTGTTTCAATCACTGGTTTCTCTGCGGGTAGGAATGAGTGCGACACAAGAGACTTTTATGTTCGTCTAGATCCGGCTTCAATCCATTGATCTTCTTCAGAAACGATTAACCTGAGGAGATTTGAGCATCCTAGACAAAATAATTCAATCGGCATTTCAAAACCTTTAAAAAATGCGTCTTGAGGTAACTGACACACTAATATATTATCTACCTATCCGAATGTTTAAACAGGTAGGTAGTCACTACATAGGTACATCTGTCGACAACAGTCATAAACAGACACTCACTAGTAAATGCATGAAAGAACTATCTATTTTCAGGTACATATGGTATTATGCAGCAGCAGCACCCAAACAGCGTCTGGAATTTTGATACAACCTTCAGTTATTATTATTACTACAACAAATGTTGTTGACATCATTCGCAAAAGAAAACAATAAGTAAGGCCTCCCTAAACAACAAAAAACTTGTTCTTATCAGCAGACTTGCAGATCCTCAGCACCAGATGACCCAAACTATATAATTTCGTTTCCCGTCTCAGAAGTTAAACAATTAAAATAGTGAAATTTGAATAAAAATCACACTGAGAATATAAGTCTTACGGGGAAAGGAAGAGTTTGTGTCACCCTCATCTCAACCAGCAGAGCCACAGTAGGGAAGCCAGTAATTGAAACAACTAACATTTTTTGAAAAATCTGTTTTAAATGGAAAAAATAAATACTACATTGATTAACAACATGACAATTTATTTATGTAGGCTTTAAAAAAATGAAATTAAAACATTTTGAAACGCGAACTTGAAATAGTAGAATAGCTAACAGGTAGTAATAAATAATAGTAAATAATAAATAAAGTAATGAAATGAATAGTAAGAAGTAGAAGTAAGCAATGAAATAATATAATACTTACTTTAATAATATGTCACATTTTTTGAACGTGAAAGGCAGTTGAAAGTTGTTCGTTGAAGTTATGGGCTCGAAGTCACGGTATTGCGGAAACAGAATGATTGATCAGTCTTGAAGATGAGGTTGATCTTTGCGCCGTGCCGGATACGGATAGACAACAGTCCCGGGTCCGTAAAAATATTAATTTTTCGCCGTTTAATTTAATTTGTATTCTATTACAATTGATTCATAATTTAATAGTAAACTCTCTTAGTCCCAATAATGAAGACAAAGTTGTTCTCAATTATCAAGTAGTCCGTTTCTGGTCCATTGAATTTCATTTGAAAGAAAATTCCATAAAGGTATTTAGATTATCCTATTTACCTGCTTGAGAACCATTTCGGATCACATATAACAAGTGCAAAACTGTACAGATTTCGGCGAGGAACTTCGAATTACTTACTCACCGATTGAGACTTATTTTTGAGGAAGGTTGAGACCGAACCGTTTACTTACAAGCTCGAAGGGGCACGAGAACCGTTAGCTCCGAAATGACCTGAAGACTCTCTTCCACCTCATGAAACCAAAACTGATCCTCAACTGGGCAGCAAGATCTCTTGGGTTTTCCAGAAGTATACCTGATAGTGCGTTTTTCTTCCCACCGATCAAAGTACAGACAAAATAGCCATGATGATCAACATTTGCTGCACTAGGCAAGTGGTGCTCTTCTCAACGCACATAGGGAATAATAAATTAGTGGTTTATATAAATGATGTAGTTTATTTTAACAATCTTTTAAGCGATCAAAAGCGATATTTTTCAACCTACAGAATTCTCGTTTTTGAACAATGGAACCACCCTCAAATGTTTTTGTACGAAATACAAGTTGAAGACCTGAGAATTCTGCATTGAAAGAGACCAACGCCAGCTCACCAACACCTTAGCCGTGATTTTTGGCGATTCTTTAAAGTTTCCTGAATGTACCATGCTTTACTAAAAAACTTGTCAACACTAAAAAATGTTTCTTTTAAGAAAATATGCAATGATAGTTCATTTTGATGAGTTCAAGCTTCAGAACTACATTATGGGCTTTTATGGTAAAGAACATTATTTTCTATAGTTGATGTTGTTGTGACTCTTACACGTCCCTAACCGAGGGTTGTTTGGTCATAGATTTGATTTTTAGATAGAAGATGATTATTAGATAATTATTAAAGAACATTTCTCTTCTATCAGCCCGTTTTTTCTCTGCCTTCTAGCTATTTCGTGAAACGGTGTACTTGGAGTACCCATGTGTCTTATTCCAAACAACATTCGTTTTATGCTAAAAACTGAAATCCACCACTGAAGCCATTTCGTAAAGGAAACCATAGTTTCCCCAATTAATATTCTAGTTGTGGGAATGTAAGGGTTAATTAAATAAAAATTGTCTAATATATTGACACCCATTGTATCCGGACCTGGTACATGTTCAATGTAGAGAGCTGAAATACCATAGGCTGAAGGAGTAAAATATTGATTATCAGTTTTGGATGTCAAAACTGAGTTGAACAGAGCTGTAGTTGTTGTTCATGTTTTGCCTGGTGTTGTCGTTTATATAGTTTACATCAAAATTTTTGAACATGACAAGGTGTCCTGAAATCAAGGTAGTAGTTTTACATAGTGTAACAAATACTAATAGTGTCGATCTGAGACAAGGGTTCCTTAAGCTTCAAGGAGAAAATACGATTATACCTCTTCACTTCTATGTAACATATCCTCCCCTGTCTTCATCAGGCTACGATACATACCTACAGGGATTTAAAACATCATGCGATTATTCTGGAATAATTGAAAGGGTTGTACTGTCAAATTCCATACCAGTATCACAATAATGTTACTGCATGAATAACTGGGTATTTGCACAGACTTTTTTAAATGAATTTCTCACCCTGAACTTTCAATCCGACTTCGAAAACTGAATTATTGGAGCACCAATGGAAAGTAAGAAAATAATGATTTTGGGATACTAAAATAAATACCTATAGAAATATATTCATAATCTTTCCAGACTAGAACCTAATAGATTCTCCTCGTATGCCGACTCAACATGCCGTTTTGAGAGAATAATTTACTGAAAAGCCAACATTTTCTAACAATTTCGGGATTATTCTCCAAAACGGCTACCGATATGGGGTGTTATAATATGAACTACTATTGCAAAAATAAGATAAGATGTCTCTCAAAATTATCGTAAAGTTAAGTAGAAATGTATATGCAACAGTAACTGCTGATCTAGGATTGATTTATTATTAGGTATCAAAATTATTGGTATTTCCTTTCGGATTTTCCCAAACTGTTTTGATATCACCGACCAATGATTTTCATCTTGTTTCTGTTATGATGAAATATTACTAGATTAGAATCATTGTTCAAATACATCAGAAAAAGTTGTAGTTGTTGATATAATTGTATCTGAACTCACAATCAGAGAGAAAAACTCCTATTATAGCCACTTAGGGATACCTAACCACGTCGCTACTGTACGTAATTATTTCTGTTATAAAAAAGACCTGAGTAAATAAAATGTCTTACGACAAAGAACGGCAGAGAAATGAGCTTGAATCATTGTTGAGTGTAATCTCTCGTTTGCCAAATGAGATCGTTTTCTTTCTAGACCGCTAGTCGAGTAATGAGGCTTGAGAACAAGGTAATGATAGGTTGAGCTTCAGAGTTAAAGGAAGGTACAAATTAATGAGCACCCATTTGACAGAGTGTCGTGCGAAAATAGAATTCTTTGTTTCTTAATAAACCGACATTAGTTATATTTTTATGGTAGGTTTCAACGTTCATCCTACGCAGGAGTTGAGAGGACAGGTAAGGTGCATTTCTGTGGGCCAGTATCTAGGAAAATCTACAAATCAATGTCTTGTAATTGACATTTTACTTCAGTTCATTGTTTCGACTCGCTTCTAGAAATAATTCGAGAGAAACGAGTCATGCTGGGGAAAATAATGGGCGAGCGAATCTCGTTGGCACGTCGAATCAATAACAAGGTCGTTAAAATCATCATTGATATAACAATCAGAAAAAGTGTGCATCAAGAAAAAAAATGTACGATCGTGTTGACGTTTTTCTCAATTAAATTGTTCTTGTTATGCTGGTGTTTACTCCGACCGCGATGAAATTCGTGGGGATACTCAGGCCAGCCCCCAACTACTATCCAAATCTGAGATGAACCAGACCATGTAATCGTGAGAAACCACAAATCGGTGTTAGGCGAATTAAAATGATCCTTCTATGAATTGCTATTAACTCATGGAGAACCGTCTCGTGGGTAAATCGCACAACCCCTGAAAATTTCAATGTGAAGATCGGTTTTGGTGTGTCGCCCACGACAATGAATTGACAACTGCCTCTGAAGGTTGGTACTTTGTTATACCTACAGGGTTGCCCTAAACCCACTTCGTGACATCGGCCTTCCGAACGTTCGTAAACAGGTTCGTAAACTGGCAAAGTTCGCTTGAGAGGTTTTGGGAGACATTAAACTAAAAGGAAACAATTAAATGATATAAGGATAATATTACCTGTCTAATAATATGTTGTCCCAAGTTGTAACAATGGACTAATCCAACTCCAGACTGTTACTTACCACACTGACTGCTATGATACCATGAAAATGACTCAGGCTGCCAGTTGGACTGACACCTACAATTCAGCGACAGGTGCAGGAAGCTGGGCAAGATCCATCACCAACGCTCTAATGAAAGACCCATGGTTCAGTAATCTGATCAATACTGAACGCAGACAGATCACATTGATCAACCGATTGCTCCTTGGTCATGGTCACACCAACCTCATCTACTCCTTCTCATCCACTGCAGCTTCACTAGACCAACGATGACAAACTTCATCCAGCAAAATGACACTCCTATGGAGGCGGCTGTGGTGCAGTACCTGAGGCAGGGCTTACAGGAGCCGGACAGGCTGCTTAATCTCCAGATGGCACTGCAACAAATTGGTATCCCCATCTGAATACCTATAATATGAAAAGCAGCAAATCCAAACCTGTTCACCAAATCAATGGGTACACGATTTCACGTCTACAATCAGAGATAAAGAACAACAACAATAATATTAGCTGTTCAAAACTACTAATAAAGGGGTTGTCCAACACGAACCAAATGTTACCTTTTATGTTGAATCAATTTTCGCTGGATTTGTAACAACAGGGATAGGTTTTTTCCGTATATTCTTTTCTGAGATTCGGAGAACACAAAACCAGCAATTTTCCACAAAGATTTCGGGTCGTACTGCAAAGCAAACTGTTCTCCCAGGGAGATAATAATGCGATGCATAGGTACATGATAAGAAATAGGAGCATACATCATGATGATGTCAATACATGTCTGAGCTATATAGTTTCATAAGCCTTGTTTGAGGACTCACATTTAAGCAATTCATTATACGTTGTGAAGGCGGAGATGTATAGCGGATCATCACTAAATTTATTCAACTCGAATGTGGTTCACTAGACCCCTGTCAGACATAAAGACCTAGACCTAAATATGATAATAACCTGATGAACCTCCCATGTACGATGCTACAGTTGCAAATGTATTCTGGCAAGATGATGAGACATGAGAGCCGTCGAGGGAGATGAGGCCGGTTTGCGTGTCAGAGAGCAGGCGCAGGTGCGCACGGATCGCTCAGCTCACAATCAAACCTAAATCGCTTGATTTCCAACTAGTTCTTCGTTTTTGGACTTTTTACAACTGGCTCTGGCTTCACCTGAACACAAATTAGGGGAGGTTCTCTCTCTGTTGTTCTCCCTCCACGGTAGAAGAAAGCTGCACTTAATGGTGAACATTCGGATACCGATCATGATCATTATTCATATAATTGGTGGGGTTTCCACAAGGAGCTAAGAAGAGGGTCTTATTCTAAGCTCCTTGGAAATACGACTGTTACAAGTGTCTGAGAGTAATACGCATACATACCTATATATATTTATGTACCTATATTTTAAAATACCCAAAACCGTTTACTATGACTCATGAGGGTAACAAAAGGCCTCAGCCAAGCCCGCCACTGTGGTACCGCATATATAATAATTATGATAGCTTAGAACCTACTTTCGAACCTCCCAGTTCTTTTAAGAGCCTGTTGATACGATAGGTATGCTTTCATTAGATTTATGTCAGTTAAATTAATCTACGCTAGTCTAGCGGCAAGCCACGAGCCAGGGTCCTATAAAATAAGCTAGAATCTAGGAGACCTGTCACACAAAATTTAATACCTATATATTTTGAGAAATCAATATTTGAGGTTTTTTATGTTTTTCCCACAAAATAATCTTCCTATTGTCATTTCCTATCCAATCATAATTGATGTTGAATGGACTTGAAGTACACCAACGTTCCACAAAATTTGATCGAAATCAAACGCAGAGACATTGACTGCTGCAAGACTGACTGCTTGCATTGAATGCAAGTTTTGCCTCAAGTAGTGGTCTTCCTCTCAGCCTACGTAGGTCCCACTGCGTAGGGAAATATTTTCGACAGACAATGCGGCGTTTATCCGACTCAATGCACCCATTTGTGATCTTTCAATATTGTCGGTGCATGGAGGGGGTTGTACGCGTGTTCAAAAAGTGTTTTCGAGTATTGTCTGAGAACTAAGAACCTGTTATTCCCTCCCAGCACCGATAACGAATCGCCACTTCACGTGTAATAAAGAGGTCCACTCCCCTTTCGAGCAATGGGTAATCTGAGCGACCGCATCTCTATAGAGTCGGTGTCAGAGGCCCCCCATCGACAAGACGCCCCGGAGTTCACTCGCCAGCTGGCCGGTTTCGAATAGTTAACAAACGACGGGTGTCTATTTTCAAAATACTATTGATATTAATATCCTAAACAAGGGTCTCAAAAAAGACAATCGAATAATTGTATTACCCCTATTTCAAACAAACAAACAAAAGCCAACTGGACAAGGAGCTAGTAGGTACTGGAAAAGGAGCTACAATATGTAAAACTTGGTCATCATGGATAATTCCTGAAAATTGACCCAATCAATAATAATTTGTCAAAGGAACAAAATAATTTTTATATCAAACTTCTTCAAAATTCTATGAGAAGTGAGTGTTTCCAGGGCTAATCCTGAACAGGTAGGTATATCCTTTTATAGAAACCTATTTCGTAATAACAGGTACAACTTTATTCAAAACGCGTGTAGACCGTGCATTTTGAATGTAGCCTACACTTGTAATGTAGATTATTGTTAATTGGAATTCGCCCTTCAACGAATCAGCCTTTTGTCCCTTGGTGAAGAAGATGGATAAAAAAGAAATTCATAGGTTCCAATTCCATTGAACGAAAATTAAATATTTTATTATTACACAGCTCTACAAAAAAAATGAAGGTCAAGGTGCTAGAAAAGCGGCAGTGAGTTTGTAGGATTTCGAGGTCACTGAATCTGGAAATGCACGCAGCTTTTCTGGATTGACTCGCATTTCTGAATAACAGCTTATTCAACAATTTTGACTATTTAAAACAGTGAAATTTAAACTTTTAATATCTGTGCTATGAATTCCAAACATAATACATTTTTTGTTCTTGGGGGTGCTGAATCCAAATACGACTTCGGATTGTGACTGCCTATCTATGTTATTAATAGAAATGGGATGAAAAAGTTGAACATACCTAATAATATAAATCCCAGAAATATTAATTTTTTCTACTTATTTTTTTGGTCTCGGAAAACAAAAGCGTTACATCGGAGGTAATGTTTAATTTTTGTCATAATTCCCCCATTAGGAACTGAGACACAAGGGGTTTCAGGAAATACACGGTTGCGCATGCGAACGAGCTACTGATGGTCTGTTGACTATGCAATGAATAGGGGATAGTCTAGGGTCTAACTCACTTAATCCCTGAACATTTCACCAAAATTGGGCGAGTATCATAGTTTCAGGGAATTCACATTTACGCATGCGTACTTGTTACTACTTGTCCGATGGCGACGAAATTGATTGGGGACCGTCACGGGCCTGACCCGCACAATCCCTACAAAGTCCATCAATTCCGGACCGTTACGTCATATAAGTTTTGCGTGGGATGAGGAATTGACACAGACAGACGCAGACGGACCGACAGACAGGA
>JAEMON010000010.1:18415167-18426674 GCA_030264115.1 Lygus lineolaris
ACCTGGATAGTCACAATCCGAGTTCATATTCGGAGTTTAGCACCCACCCCCAAAAACATGCAGTATGATGGTTGCAAGCGGGAATCCATAGCATAGGTATTAAACGTGTAAATGTCACAGTTTTTTAAATCTTCAAGAATATGTGTATGAGCTAGGTACTACTAAAAAATATGAGCAAATCCAGAAAAACTGCTTGCATTTCCGGACCTCGAAAACCTATAGATTCACCTCCGTTTTTCAAGTATCTTGTCCCTTTTTTTTGTAGAGCTGTCTTTTATTAAAAACTCTCGTATCCATCAATTTTGAGTAGAAGTATCAGATATTTACATTTTATAATTTTATTTTATCCAATATTTGTGTATTTAAAAAAATTGTGTCAAGTACAGAAGATTTCATTCTGCCATAATGTTTACCGAAATTGAAATCAAGTGGTTTATAAATATTCGTGAGTGCCTACCTAATCATGTTTTCGAGTGTTCACGGTAAGCTGTTTGAGCCCGTGTTGAATGAGATGAAAAGATGTTCCTAACGACAGGGGGCAGATCCCATCTGCTAACCCCCTCCTCATGTGTGGCTCATGCTTCTGCTGCCCTTTCTGTTCATCTGTGTCTGTTCCAGTGTTGTTTATGAAATACCCAACTTCCGGCAGCCTTCCTCACTTCACCACACAAATAAATCTCTTCGTCAGCCCTTCCATAGCTTCAGTTTTCAGTCCTCTTCTCGTTTTACATCGGAATTTCTCCCAACTGAAGAATATGAGAACAATTGCATTGTTATTGCAATGTATTGAGAAATGTTTGGTATTTGAAAATGATCTACGCCAATTAATCATAACTTGGCAATAGAATATTAGATGCATGAAGTCATATTCCACATTCAGTCGAACTTTCTATAGTACCTGATTGATTTAGCTAGCAACTGTTAGATCTCACAGAAGGACTCTATAGGGTTGCTCCTGAGAATTGAAAATAGATTTTCTTCAAATAAATCATTCTACATCCGAAAAAGTGGACACTTACTTTTACTTTCTCTCTACCAATGATAGTATGCTATATAAGCTATTTTCTTCCAATCGGCTTTGTGGAGGGCATAAAACATGTTTTTGGTTTTTCATATTCCCTCAAAAGTAACCGATCGAGAAGTTTTAGGACTACGTCTCCTTGTCAGTGAGATTGCATAAAGCTGCTTTTCGAAGGCAACCCGATGATTACACAAACAATTAAATTTGATCTCTCCTCTCGCTTCCCTTCTCTTAACTTTTATCATTTAATCACGATTAACAGGACGGTTTTTAATTTTTTTTTTTCGCGACATAAAAAAGCGTTACGGAGAAAATATCGCATCTTCGATTGTTAGGGAAACCAGGTGATTGTGTTTGTTTGTATTTGATTTTAAGATGAAATGTTCGTTGTTACGCTTTGGAGTTGAATGGCGTAGAATTAATCATTATTAAATGATCTGACTGTAGAACCGTAGGTCTACCGTCTGTTTTTTGTATGGATCTACCTAATATAATAGTTTTCCGATGGGTCACGTAGTTAATGGGACAACTTCTCAACTAGCTGGTTCAGTTCGTTGTTAATGGAACCAACAGAATAATTTAGGAACCCCAGTTTCAGCTTCAATGATCAGTCTTAAGGACGGTTTCCTTGTACAATAAGATGTACAATGTGTTGTATGTGAACGTACACGACTCGATTTGGATTGTACATAGGAAAATCTGTGACGTTGGATTTGAAGTGGAGAGAGATACAGTAAGAGGCTCAGAATCATTTCTAGTCAGAAGTACGTTCGTTAATAGGAGCGCGACACCATCCATGATGAGTAAAAACGCCCTATAATTCCATCTCGCAAGACAAATAGCCTTCCGACAGGTCAGCACCTGTTCTGCCTTCAACACAAAAGGAAACAACGTATATATATCACGTCCACCGTCTTGTAGGCTCGAAAACCCCTTGCCAAGGAAAAAAATGAAGACGAAGAGGGAGAAGGGTGTTGATGAAAGAAAATCTGTCCGGCAGAGACCTCTGTCGTCAATAATTATTATTAACGGGAAGATTCGATATTTATGGGAACGATGTATATATATTTAAGGGGGAGAGCGACGTTCCGTGAAAACGGCTGTTCAGTGCCACCGCGCTGGATTTAGATTGACTTACAGCCCTGTCCACTAATTACGTATGAAGCGAGCGGAAACAACTTGAGGGATAACATGAGGTAGGAACCATTGTCTCTGAGGCAGGAGCCAAACGTGATGGTTTCCTTTCTGGGAGGGTAGATGTATAATGACTGTCGACTGATGACATGCTGGCCGAATAGTGGATCTACTTGTACTTAAGGGGGTTACCATATTTTTTTAAATCCAATATCATACAAACGGGAGACAAATACATAGCCTCCTTCTATGTATTACTACCTTCGGTAGTGAGGCAGCAAAATCTCAACAAACAAAAAAATCAATATAGGTTCCTAAATATATTTTCCAAAATAATGTAGAATTGTTTTAAAATTCGGGTTGGCAGAGGTTGGTTAAGCTTTGGGATGAAGTTTCCAAAAAAGTTCACCGACTTAGTGAAATTGAGGGAACAGGATCAACTCATTTTACTGAAATTTTCCGGATACGTTCTCACAGTAAACATGTGTTTGTACTTACTAGATCACAGTTACAGACGAGGATTTGCAAAAAGATCCGTTAATTGAGTAGTCAAGCACCATCGAATTAACGGTACTTGGGGATTCGATATCCGACGTAAAAACTGACACAACGCGGCCCATATTTAATGAACCTTTATAAGAAAACCCCGTGACACTTTGCCTGTCATTAAACGAGAGAAAAAAAACATTCTAAGCTTTCACACGCATTATAGAGTTCGGAAGCACAAAAAAGTCTCGATCGATGAAAAAAACCTTTCTGTAATTATCCGGCAGCTTGGATTAGCATATATCGGCGCAGGCGCGGGCAGGCTGTCACCCCGGTTGTATAATCACTGTGATGAAAGCCTTTTGGATTCTGCTCCAGAAGTCTCTGAGAGGAAATTAGCGCCCGTTATGATGGCGGCTCAAACGTTTCACAAGTTCAACGATTTGTGGAGTACGTGTGGTCAACTTTTCAAGAAAAATTAAAATTCGATTGGTTAATTGGAAACAGCTTAACACTGTACTGGCCGTATGGGGTCAGTTGGATCGACGATAGGTTGTTATGCAGCCTTTCGTTTGCTGGGAAGTATTATTTCGCAGTGAACTATACAAACTCGCTCTCATTAGTAATAACGAAAAATGGTAGTTTAAGATTGAATGTTCCTACCTACTGATTAGAGTTTCTGACCTAAATCTTACTGCCAAAATTACTTCTCATTATTTTCAACACAGTACAGTGTTTATTTTCTCGTCTGGCCGAGATGAACTCTTCAATTCAAATTAAAAGGGTGCTTTGGCCTTCCTAAACCAGCTTCGAGATCATCGATTATGGAGGAAATCTATTGTATGGAACTATTCAAAAGCTATGAATCTACAGCTTTCATCTTATATATCAGGTACAACTAGGTAATAATTAAATTAGGCAGTGCAGCTTGTGTTTGGTCGAAAACTATTCGTCAAAATCATCGTGATTTCTGTTTCTTATTTATCCAATTTCTTTCAATCTCTACTTACTTTCTAGTTTCCTACTTTTCTATTGGATTCGGACAACTTTTTCCAAACTAGACGAGAATTGAGAACGGTTGAGAGATGCTTAACACTTCTAAGCTCAAGACTATTCAGTTTAGTAGTACTAGGAAGCACTTCGGCTCCCCTAAACAGTCTATTCCTCTTCAAATGACGTGCTGAAATCCTCCCAAGACCGCAAGTGCGATTTTCGAGCTAAATCCCGCCTAACGAGGCTTTTTTGAACAACAACAAAAAAAAGGTTCCGAGATCTTTACTCAATGGTACCTGGACAACCACGCCTCCTCAAGTATGCTACAATGACCGCTTTTTACCCAGTTGGTATAAAAATAGAGCTTCAACTCTAACGAGGAGCTCCGGTTGCCGGTCGTCATTACTCACATGAAAGGCAAAGATGGTAATCTGTGAGGAGTTTAGCTGTGTAAGAAGCTTAGAAATCTCACAAATGTTGCCACTTATCGCTGACCACTCATCGCAATTCAGTGTACAGTCTTTTTAATGAGGTGCTTTTTCTCGGTACGTCTGAAGATTGAGTCGTAACGACTGAGTCGTCGTTGAGCAGTATTTATTTGTATTTGCTGTAGAGCTGTTCTGCAAATCTTGACTTACGATTGTGACCCTCAACGATGTCTAAATCATCCAATGGTGTCAAAATTCTCGATAGTCCGAGGAAACCACGTATGTGTACATTGAGGGAAATAACGGGCGTCTGCAGTTTTGGAGAAGGGTTTTAGGTGATCGGTGGAGGAGGTTGGTGCGGTAAATCAACGATGACGGTTCAATAAGTCATAAGGAAGATGGAGAACCCCCAAACTGTCTGTTGATAAATAAGGTGAAAGGCGGAGATGGAAAAAGATTGAATAAGCTAACGGGTCCGTCGGGAAGGAAGGAGAGCCGATTCGGGTACTAAATCCACCTTCTGACCAGAGTTTAGGGCTCTCGTGATACTTTCACCCCAACTCGAGGCGATATCTCCATTACGTCTATATTACCCCTGATACGACAGAGGGTTGACGTTGCCAACCTTGCTAATTTTTAGCGGTTGCTCTTACGTGTATACCTGAAACCTTGAAGAGATTGATGCTGCTTGCGAACAGAGGCGGATGGTATGCGAACAGGCAAAATAGGTGCTAACCAGCCTGCGATATAGGCTAATTTAACACGTAATGGGAAACCAATAAATTGACATTCTTAACGTAATCCTAGGAAATTACTATAAAACAGAGTTCAGGTCTTTTCATAATATTGTATTAGGACTCATGTTACGTTAGTTATGAACAGAATGGAGTAGCAACATGACAACAAAGTATGATGACGAGCAGTTTCAACGAGGAATCAAGAATAATTATTAATTTTTTGATTTGGTATGTATAGTTCGGCCAATATAAATATATTTTTTAATGTAGTACATTTTACAAATAATCTCAGATTTTTCGTGGTTGGACAAATGGGCAAATGGACCAATGGGTTTATGCTCTATGGAGGAGACCCTAATGTTAGTTTTGTCATTTTTCAAAAACTGGATACAGTAGATGACTGATACACATCCCTGAATGCCCTGAAGACGCTGAGTGGGAGAACTAGGCGCAGTATTTTCCACAAATATTCATTCAATGTCATCTATTACAATACGCAACAACCACAGGTACTTAGATAACGAAATTTACAGGGCATGTGTACAACTTTCGTACAACTAGACTTCATTAACACTTTCTTCAGAATCAATGCTCTGTTGATCCTGCGCACCATCACGATGAAGATTCTTGAAACCAGCTGATAAAGTAGCTTCGATAGAGTCATAATTATTCGTAGGTAAATAGTCGAGATTCAGCCAGAAAAACCCTCACTTTATAGCATTCTTTAATTCAAGCAACGTTTCGGGTCTGAGCTAGACCCATCTTCAGGCAACCTGTTCATGAGAAATAGAGTCCTAAGGTCCCAAAAAAAATACAGCAGTTCCCTCATAAAAAAATAAGAGGGGAACTTAAAGCAACATTAGGTAGCACAATACTTTTTACTATTAAAAAAAAATACAAATCTATTTTTATAAAACAAAACCACACCAACTCCACACACAAGTTGAGTTGGTGTGGTTTTGTTTTATGAAAATATATTTGTATTTTCTTTCAAAATTAGGTATTGTAAAAAAGTACAAATAACTAATCCATTTCTCCCACATGGATCATAACACCGAAAATTCGTCCCTTTGCTACGGTGACATCGTCAAAACTTTCGACTTTAATTAGATATTAACAATACTCATCTAAGCAAAAGAAGTATAATTTCATCTCACTACCAACTTTCAAGTGAAGTAATACAAAAATACTCTGGTAACACTCATTCCAGTTACTTCCATGTTGTCATGAGATAGTCGGGTCTCTGCCAATAAATGCACTCACAAAGGTTTATTAGATCCTCAGGATTGAAGACCTTTTCCATAAGTCATCCCCATAATAGTTCATGAACTATGACTTATGGAATAGGTCGTCAGTCCTGAAGATGAGCCCAGCCGAGATTAGAAACGCTGATCAATAAATCCATGTGGAGAAAATGCATATTTTTGGCTGAAGTCCGATTTCTCGTCATAACATTCAATTATATTGATAACCAATACTAATGAGTTTTCAAGAGCAAAATAATGGTGAATGTCCATATTACTGTAATAAGTCAATACTGAGTTCATTGTTCATTCAAGCCCTAACTAGTCCGCAAAATACCTCTTTCGTTTCAGGACATATGTCTTAATTCTTATCCTTTTTTCTGGATGGAAGACTTTTTGAAATGTCCCAGAAAAAAAGGAAGACTCCTTCAAAGGAGCTTCAAGGAGAAGAAGCGCCCCGAATTAGTACGACCAACAAAAGCGTGGTGCCGAAAAAGCGGGTCTTCTCCTTTGAAAGCCGAAACAAGAAACTTCCAAATTGGTCGCATTTTCGTTTTGGGTTTGTCGAAGGAATTCAGCCTCGGAGGAATCCAGATGATTCATTAGCTGCTCAAACGACGGAGGACGAGAAAGAGTGGTCTGTACCCAAAAGCCGCTTTGTAAAAAAAAACTTTTTTCCCGTATCTCTGTTTTTTCGATGAATTTACAGGGTAATAGTCAGCTTTTGTGTGGGATCTCCTTACTTGAAAGAAGCACCTACATATCAGTGACCAGATTTAGTAAATCACTGCTTGTAATGATTTACTTTGTGGAGTTTAAGAGCCAATGTCACGTTCTGGTCGCTGAATGTCTACTGCTTGATCGACGACTGGACATCACCTATACATAGTTATAGCACCGACAGCATGGCAATGCTTGTTAACAAGAGTATTCCAGTAGGAGACGCGAACTGCGAATTTTAGAAATTGAAGATCCGATCGGGGAGTTCTGCAGGACTACTTTGTTAAAGAGTATTTCCTAAAAATTAAGCAAAACTAATATTTTTGTGTAACTAATATTATACTTGAAAAATCGGCAAAATTAATATTTTTGTGTCTGGTCTTTCACACTGAGTTGGAAACACATACTTAGCTTCAAAATCGTCTACCACTTTCGCACTCTTCAGTACGGTACACTGTTGCATTTATTAACTTGTGATTGAGCGAGGAAGATCTCGAGAGGCTTGGAAGTCAAATCGTAAGTAAACTATGTTTCTTCCACTGTTTTTAGTTAATTATACAGCTTTATCGGTGACCCTTCAGCCTGCCGAGTGGAATTGAAAACTACTTCTTTGATCATAACTTCAGATGTACACTTTTTGCGCGTTTATCTGATTGTCATCAGCGCGCACATCCAAGAACTTCAAGGATCACGATATTTGTGTTCCGTCGCGTGGTCTCCGTTCGTCGTCTCCTTTTCGAGTGCATCTTTGTTCGGAAGCTTCCAACTTGTTTTTTCACGGTTCAACGGTTCCACGCAGCCATAGTTCTTTGCCTTGTACCTGCTTTGGGAGAACATCCTGCTTAAAAATCTACCGGGCTCCTGTTCAAAGGGATTTAACAGGAAAAGCGCACCCTTCGCCGACTGTCCGAGCGGCCGATTGACCGACAGGAAAATGGGCGCAACGAAAAGGCCTTAAAGTTCTTTGTACGAGATTCGTTGGTCTGCGTCCGCAGCACAAAGAGAACAACGCGGCTAACTTGTCCACATCTTGTAAAATGGATCTGCTCGTTGGGAGAATGGACTGAACAACCAGTGAAATGTGGATCTTCTTAATACTGAGAATAATTCGTGTTTTGCTCTATTCGTAGTAAGTAAGCAAGCAGCAATATAAACGAGTGGCAGAAGCGTTTTCAGTCACATACCGTGATATATATATCTATCAAATGGTCAATAATTTTATTAAGAATGTCTTGATGTTTATATGTTATTGGTGATTAGTGTGACTACTATGTATCTATTAAAAATTAGTTGGAATTCTGCCGAAGAATGGAAAATATGTCAAGCCGATAACAAATCAATGACGCAGTATGTACCACGTATGATCGATACGTTAGTCCTGGACCTTCTGGCGTCATATCATCATTATAAACACCAGTTCGTTCAAATGTGGAAGTAGCACGATTGGAATGCATAACATCAAGTCCTAGTTCGAATTAGGGATTCGAATGCCCGATTCGATACAATAATATCGAACTATCGATATTGTGGCCCGATATATCGATATTTTTACATCGATAAACGATGAAGCTGATATGCCAATAATCGATATTTTACGCCGATATATCGGGAATATTAATAGAGTCTGCTCAAAGGGCGGAAATTCGCATTTTGTACCTCAAATTCAGGTTGAAAACTTCATTTCAATTTTCTGCTCAAAACTCCGTCCATTGATTCCAGAAAATGGGTGGAAAGAGGCGCTCTCTTTTCTGCTCATAGAAGGCCCCTCATGTGGCACCTTTTCTTGGAAGCTCTCACTGATTGTGAGATCTCTCATCATTGGAAAAAACTACTTACTCTACAAACTTTTAGAACAACTATCTCAGCATTGCTATCTGTAGAGTCAGGATGGTGGTAGGTTGTTATGTTAACATTTGACGGTTCTTCTGAGGTGTTACCCACAAGTTCAAAGTCAACTAATAGATAGGTTACCCACATCTACCAATTTCTTTCTCTCCACCTACACACAGTATGAATTGTGAGGTGAAAATTGGCAGTAGGGGCTTTTCAAGGGCGGTAAATCCAAATTGTAGGTCAAAAATCCGAAATACAATGCCAACTGGAATACCCCATTCTTATTTAGTAAATCCTGTGATTGCCACTAAGTAATTTCTGTGAGTGATATTTTCATGGTGTCTTTCCAATAATGATGTCATTAATTTGAGCTAGTTCGTTGTTGATACCTGTCTGAAGTCAATAGAACGATTATTACGCCTGAATCTACCATGGTAGCGGGAGCATTGTGTTAACTTTTGGGAGATGAAAATTTGTGCCTCCAAAATCAAAATTTCCCCTCGTATTTTACATTTTCGACCTTCCTGAACAAATGTTTTGGTTTCGAGTCTGTCTGTATGAGCCCCCAAATTCAACTTCCAGAATTTCCATCAGTTTTTGATGATTTTTTAGGGGCATACCTGTGAATTTCATTGCTTGCGGGCCAATGGGTGCCCGTGCATGAGCCTGTGCTCATTGCCAAACGTAAACCTCCTCGTTCTAAGGTAAATTTCCCACGATCTAATACCTAGTCAAAACTGATGGATAGTTGAGAACTTGCCCCTGGATGATCAGTCATGTTATGGATACCTACTAGAAAGCTATGTGCCAAACCCACATGGCAGAGTTTTTTGTTCAATTTGTTCTTTTGGTGCACTTTTAGACTCTTACAACGGCTTACTTGATGGCTTGATACTTAGGTACTGAAAAATATAGGATATTACGGATATTTTTTCCGATATTATCGATAGGAGATGTTGAAAACGTGCGATACTATCGATATTTTTCTTGCGATATGCATCCCTAGTTCGAATATATTCTTCTAAATGTTCCTTTTCGCGTCCATTAGTTCCAGGGAAGCATAATCAATTTACACCAAGTCATTGTATCTCTTCCTCGTGAGAACAAGGCCCGGACCGCAAACCGCAGCCCCATTACGCGCCCTCTTAGCTCTTTCTGGTGGGACGGGGGCGTTTGAAAGTTTTAATTCCAGGACGCGCCGCCTTGATAGCCGATACGTCTTTTGCGGTCGCTTTGTGGCCTTACCCTTTATAATATCAACTGAGGTTTCCACCGTCATTTTGTCCTTTTCCGAGCCTTCGATGAAATGAGGTGCCAACGACAAAGAATCTAATTTTTTGTAGCTATAATGCGGTCATCAACAAAGGGTAATTTCCATATTTTTGGTAGGTATTTTTTGTGGACGGTTATTGAAGTACACAATATCCCTTGATATTGTTGTTTGGTATCTGTCTGCCATTACGGTTATTATCATGATATTTTCCTTATTGTAAACAGTGTTATGGCCGACTTGCGGCGTTTGTTTCCTCCTTCCTCGTACATGAAGACAATAGGCCTCTGTGTAGGTATGCATAAAGCCTGTTTTTTAATAGGACAAACATTGTGGCGAAATATGAATCCTATAGGTAACTAATTATTCGCACAGTTAGTCTTTCAATACACTTTTTTTGCACATCTAACAGCCACAGAACTTGTTTGGAATCATAAGAATTGGACAATCATTGCATGAGCAGATCTAAATAAACTCAATAAAGTAAAAATCCTCTTTTCTCGAACGCACGAACAATTATGTATGTGTTCTATGTCATCTCTATGTGCTATTTTCTCTCCAACCGTCTGCTCCCCTAATATCAATGTATTGATCAAGTATTCAACTAACTGTTGTAATCACTCCTGAGAGAAATAATTGCCCCGCAAGAACTAATAAAGTATAGATAGGTACATACTCACATCATGGCGATTAGGTGCTCGCATAAGTACCTAAACTATCTTTACACTGCAATATTACTGTAACCAATGCTTTGTTTTTTCTTTTTTGGACGTACTAGATAGGTACTTGAGAAAACATTACTATATGTACTAAGTGGTTAGGTACAGACAAACTACATCAATGGTATGTAGTATGGTTAAGCGATAGATTTTAGTTTGTAATTAGTTCATCATATTAAATGCTTAAGAGTTGGATGTATCCAGCAATTTAGGGAATATTCGAATTTTGACGGATAAAGCTAAGGCAGCTAAACTCTTTTGTTACATAAAGCACCTCTCCCGGAACTGGGTGGAAAAAAATTAATATCGACCTGGTCATGTGGTTGAAGACAGGTTTCTGAGCCAGGGACCTTCTTCAACCGACTAAAATAATTTTTGGTCGGGTGCTTTTTCGAAAAAACGGCTGGTTTTTGCCTATATAACACAATGAAACTTGATACGGGGTGTTCTAAACTCTCTTGCTGCCTCCGCCAGTGTATCTATCACGGTTGGAACACTCGAATGAACATGTTAACGACTTAACTCGACTTTCCCAGCTACCTTCCTAACGTATTGTTGAAGTGCCCATTCAAAATTATATAGTAAAACTACTCCTAGTTCTTCAAAATATTTTTGTAAATATATCTTTTTTGTGAAATGAAAAATTCTAGTTTTTAGAACTTGCTACGTCATGAGGGAGACCCTCAGCGCCTAGAATTTAGTATCGCAAGCATTCTTTCCACACGTTTTGTGGACAAACATGGCAGAATTTCGAGCTGACAATAGGCAATTAGGGGTTTTTTAGGGTGCTAAATCCGAATTTGAGCTCAAAAGTTTAGAATTCCTACACATGCGTAGACCCCGTTCAACTTCATTATGGAACCCGACATTGAACCACGAAACGATTCGAACATATTTTGCCATAATTTCCGAAGTATGTCCC